>JAVGWN010002434.1:0-10000 GCA_034552555.1 Semaprochilodus insignis
TGGGTCACATGATCTCACAGTTCACCGTCTCACCTCAGGAGTGTCAGGGGGGCTGCCAGGGTTTTAAGGTGGATAGCTGGGGGTGGGCTGGTTTACACCTGGGTTAATTACCCTCTATATATGTGGCTACATGGGCAGCAGGCAGTTCTACACTGTCCACTGGCTGTAGGACGTATATGTGTAATGCATGCTGGGTATTGTAGTCCAGGACCACTGATGGCCGAAAACACAAGGAGGACACAAAACCATGAACTGATGAGGCTTAGGGGACGGAATCCTGCACTACGGAATGTGACCATAATGTGACCAATTGGTCAGATTTGGTGGATGCTTTTCCTGGCATAAGTTACAGGAGAATTCCCTGTAGACTGAGATTTTAGCCACTGCTGGTTGACCCGTATGACTGTACCCAAAGACATTCAGTGGTGTTAAGGTCTGGACTCGTTGTTAAGAGTTGTCAGTCCGTTGTTTTGAGAACACCAGCAGCTTCTCTGTTGGATGTGTGTGTCTCCTTTTCTCTGTGAGGAGCTTCTTGAACAGCTACACCTCCTTTCAGAGCTCCATAGCGTTGGTGTCTTCTCACAGTGGAAGAAGGATGGACAGAAACACTTGTGGATGTTCTCAGATCTGAAGCAGGAGGAGTGGAGCTTGATGTTCTCCTCTCTCTCAAAGACGGGACGGGGACAGTTTTGGTGGTCTACTAGGTCTTGCATGGTTTTTAGGAGTCCTGTTTTCTTGCAGATTGGTACTGAAGCTGGACATCTGCAGTACTATGGACCGATGACTCTAAATATATAACTGGGATTGCAGGGAAGCAGAAAACCATATTCCAAAGATGGAACTTGGCACGGGAAAGCTAGGGAAGGTTAAAGCCTGAGCATATCACAAGGTGTCGGAGAACTTCCATAAACTTGTCCAGAATAAAACATTAAAACCAAAAATTTATGCCAAAAACATGTTGAAGAGTCTTGGAGATTATGAAATGGTAGGCCATCCCATCATGCAATACCACATGGGTTTTTGTACACACACATCAGCTATATTTGGGGTAAGGGTGGAATTTAGTGTTCCTTCAAGCGTTGACTGAAGAGAAGAGAATCCCAATCACCCCCACACCAAACTCCCTTTCTTTGTATTCCACTGGCTGGCTACGAGCCCAGGCAGGGAGGCTCATTTTGCACCCTCTACTGCTCCCTGCTGCGGCTGCAGAATGACAATTATGAATCGACTGGGGGCGGGGTGCATTTTTGGTGGGGGCACAGGCCTTGGGACTCCCCATGAGAACCCCTGGATCCCCCACCCCCCCTCCCGTTGCACCTCCACAGCTTTGATGGGCTTTAACAGTGGCTTTAGGGCCAGTCTGGGTGTGGATCATTTGGATGTAAATGAAGACAGTGGAAGCACACCTGCGATCCGCTAACTCTCAGATGCCAGTGTGGACGGAAGCTTGGCTTTGTTCTCTCTCACTTTCTGCTCTCTCTTGCTCTCTTTCATGTTGTGCTTGAGTGACTTGAGGGATAATCTGCCTAATCCCATCTTCGTATATACGCCCTCCTCCTCCTCCTCCTCCTCCCGATGGAAAATCTGTTGACCGTGCCTGACCGGAGCGATAAATAAAGTCGCCATCATAAAAACCCTAGAACTAAACGAAGTGCTTTTTTTCAAAATCACATCAGTCCAGAAATATTTCACAGTCCCGTCATATCTGGAAGTGCTGGCGGTGTGCGTTCCTGTTTGTGTGCCTTGACTGTATTCTGTCGTGATCCATTTGTCTGAAGTGGTGGACGTTTCATTTCAGCTGGAGTGCACCTGGAATGGATCTGACTAGGACCTGGAGCTTTTAAAGCTCAAGAGACCGTCACTGCCAGAGCGAATAGCCGTGAGCCGCCAGCAGCCTCCGCTCGCAAACGCATCATTATATTTTCATTTCGGAAAAAGGTACGTTCTGGGAAAAGCAAAGGAGGGAGTGGAAAGTAGACTTTGCCCTTTTCCTGCGGCGGCAAGAACCAGCTCCTCCAGTCAAACCTGCCACTTTCGCATGGAAGTCTCTGGAGGAAAGAACAGGAGCGCTACTTGTAGACTGTCAGAAAATGAATTGCTCAGATGCACATGGATTGGATTGTCTGTTTATTAGGTACCTTGTACCTGTTGAGGCCCACCTACTGTGTAGACGTCCTAGGGTTATAATTGTAGACTGTGGCCTGTTGTCCAGCCTTTACCTTATTTATCACTGCTCAGCGTCTGGCCACCGGACGGGGGGTACTATTGGGTGGTGGTCTATTCTTGGCAATCCGGGGATACCACAGACACCCTTCCCTTGTACTTCCTTGCCTCTCGCTGTTGGTCTATGGTCACTTTCTGATCACAGAGCTACTCTTGGCTGGACTGCTGTATAGAAATCTCCAGCACCATTGCTGTGTCAGATCCTACCATGGCAGTGTCACTGCTGTGTTGAGAATGGTCCACCACCCAAGTGATATTTGGTCAGTGGTGGTCCTATGGTACTCCCTTTCCACTGATGGATGGTGTAGAGACAGGTGATAAACTGAGCAGCAACAGATAGGTCAGTAATAACTGTACACCAACATAGTGGACATGTAAAGATGGTGCTTCTAAGAAAATGGCCAATAAAATGGGTGTAGATACAAGGTGGGTGTACCTACTAAACTATCAAGAACACTACATCTCTGTTAACATTAGATAGTGCTAACAGCCAGCTGATATTGATAGCTATTAGCATCCCCACAATGGTAGCAGGTCCAGCGCCAAAAGGAATGGTCGATCTTGGCAGTGGTAGTTCTGAAGCTATGGGTGGAGATACTCAGATGAAGCTGGTATTATTCTAACGGTACATGTCCAGTTGCTCTTTCCTTCGACACGTTCCACCGTGCCGGACCTCCCTGCTTGCCGGGTGTGGGCGTGGCAGTGACATGTCTGTACGTAAATGCAACTTCTTGCCAGGCAACATTTCGTCTGTTGGCGTCTCCACTCAAAGAAAGTGAGACATCATATAATTCTGAATATCCAGATATATCCATAATTAGCCTTTCTTCCATGTTCGAAATGAGTTTGTTCTGTGTGTGATGCTCGTGTGACATACCAGCCTAATCTTGCCTGGTTGGCTAGATGCTGCACGGCAGCCATATTAATTCACATAAAGTTGAAATCTGCTGAATTTTTTCTCTGCATGGCGAGGCTGTTCTTGACGTGATGCAACCAGTCATGCACCAGATGCAAGTGGCTGCTCACTCCAATGAAATGGCTACAATACACCGAGGCAAGAAGGCAAGTACTGTAATAACCACCCCACTTGACGTAGGAAGGGGGGGACCGAATCTGAACACCTTGTTGAATGCCAAGTGAAGTTGATCATTTCTTCCTTGCACTGAAGGGAGAGCCAGGAGACAAGATGGAGGGGTTGAGTTGTTTATTTCAAGGCGATCGTCTACATAATTTACCAGCCCTCGACCCCCCACAGCAGTGACGCTGACATGGTGGTCAATACTGACCACAGCAAAGAGTGTCTCTGTGGTCTGAAGGACTAGAGTGTGGCTAACTACTGGCTCTCTAACAGGCTAAAAATCACATCCCCAGAGTCTATCAGTGACCTCTGAGGTCACAACGCTGCTCCCAGACAATGCAGCAGTCGTCCCAGAGAGCGTAATTGGCCTGGCTCTTTCCGGGTGAGTAAAATTGTCTTCCCTCTCCCGCCATCACTCAGCGTGATGCTCACCAGTGCAGGCATCTGTTAGCTGATGTAGCAGAAATGGCATTTAGATGTGATGGAGCTTTATAGGTCTTGAAGGAAGCCTGTCCTGGACGTCATCCTCCCAGTCCAGTAGTGATGTCTAATGGGAGAGACCTGGCTAGCAGGTGGATCAGGCCATCCATTATGTAGTAGAGTTTTTCCCAGAATTGTGAGGTATCAGCTCAGTGCCTCTCCCTCCTGAGACATCAACACATTCAGACAGCTTATGATGCTGAATCTATAGGCACATCTCATCACTGTGGCAGGAGAAGTAAGAGTCCTGCATTAGCAGTGATGCTGCCAGAATGTTGGATCACTTCTATATAATGACCTGTACTATTATTTTATACTGAATTATGTACACTATTCATATGACACATACACCCACCGGCCACTTCATTAGGTCCACCTCCTTGTATCTACACTCAGTGACCATCTTATCAGCTCCACTGACCATATAGGACACTCTGTAGTTGTACAGTTCCAGACTGTAGTCCATCTGTTTCTCTGTATACTGTATTACCCTGTTCTTCAATGGTCAGGACCCCCACAGGACCACCACAGAGCAGGTATTATGTGGGTGGGGGATCATTCTCAGCACTGCAGTGACACTGACGTGGTGGTGGTGTGTTAGTGTGTGTGGTGCTGGTGTGAGTGGATCAGACACAGCAGTGCTGCTGGACACCTCAGTGTCACTGCTGGACTGAGAATCGTCCACCGGCCAGAACTACCCAGCACAACAGCGTCCAGTGGGTGACGTCCTGTGGGCGGTGTCCTCTGGGCAGCGTCCTGTGGGCAGCGTCCTGTGTCCACTGATGAAGGACTAGAGGATGCCCTGTGCAGCAGCAGATGAGCTATCGTCTCTGACTGTACATCTACAAGGTGGACCAGCAAGGTAGGAGTGTCTAATAGAGTGGACAGTGAGTGGACACAGTGTTTAAACACTCCAGCAGCACTGCTGTGTCTGATCCACTCACACCAGCACCACACACACTAACACACCACCACCATGTCAGTGTCACTGCAGTGCTGAGAATGATCCCCCACCCACATAATACCTGCTCTGTGGTGGTCCTGTGGGGGTTCTGACCATTGAAGAACAGGGTAATACAGTACACAGAGAAACAGATGGACTACAGTCTGGAACTGTACAACTACAGAGTGTCCTATATGGTCAGTGGAGCTGATACGATGGACAGTGAGTGGTACTTGAGCCTGTACTTCGTAGCTATTGCACTGCATACCGTACATACGTCCTGCTCCTATGCCTTTTGTACTTGCACTAGCAGTTCACATTTACATTTACATTTACATTTACGGCATTTAGCAGACGCTCTTATCCAGAGCGACTTACAACCGTGCTTAGTGTTCCGTTGGATAATATTCCAGCTAGTACAGGAAGTTCACTCCTGAATCTCAAATATGAAAGTTTCATTCACCAAAACAGGTCTCAGCTGAACAGCAAAGACCTTCTACACCAACCAGTAGTACAAAAGCACTAACCCGAGCAGCATTTTCTCATCATTCTCAAGTTCTCAAACAAGACTCCTTGATCTCTCACCGTGAGAAGAGAAAAGGGGGCAAGGTCGAGGGAGGGAAAAAAGGAAAAGCAATAAAGACGAGAAGCAGAGTCGGAGAAAGAGACAGAAAGAGCAACAGGTCGAGTAAGGGAGGAAAAAGATGAAGAGAGTGACAGTGAGCAGAAGAGCCATCCGCAGTCCCGAGGTTACCCTGCCGGTTAGCCTAAAAGGTTAGCGCCTGTGAAAGGTGTCATAGCAGCAACAGCCCAGACCTTAGCAGCAAACCTCTGGGAACAGCATGGGGGTGAGGCCTCTGAGGAGAGCCCAGCTTTTAAAGGGCAGGATCGCACACACACACACACACACACGCACACACACACACACACTCACACCACAGTTCCCCTAATGGCTCCTCTCTTTCGCCCAGCCTCAAGCTAATTCAGGCTACCTTCACCGTGCTAGCCTTATTGCTAAAATTCAATTCCAGCTCCATCCTCAGCTCTTTCTGCCTTACCAGCGTGAATAGCAGCTTCATGGACTTGAACTTTCTGCGTAAGGGCTTCAGTCCTGGTCATATGCAAAGGTCCAAACAGCTCATGCCAATCTACATGTTTCGTTGATTATCTACATGAAGGCGAGTTGAAACGTCCTCTACACGGAGCAAACTTAAAGATGACATTTCTCAGCAAATTTCTGTGCACAGTTTAATTCATGTGTGAAAATGATTCCTCATGCTCCCTGAACCACCGTTTCACAATCTGATCCCAGTGGATCTCATCATTATTGTTCTGGAATAAGGTCGTGCCATCCCAAAAGAATAAGCCATCGATGGCATCCTGAACCTGGTCATTCAGTACATTCAGGTGGTCAGCTGACTTCATTTTATTACCACATAATGTTGCCGAGCCTCAACCTGACCAACTGAAGCCCCCCAGATCATAACACTTCCTCCAGAGGCTTGTACAGTGGGCACTATGCATGATGGGTGCATCACTTCATGGGCTTCCCTTCTTGCCCTGATGCTCCAGTCCAGTCTTTATGCTCCTTATGCAAACTGAAGCTGAAGAATAAATGATTGATGGAGTAACCTGGTCATTCAGTACATTCATAACGGTGCTGAGCCTCAACCTGACCAACTGAACCCCCGCTGCCCCTCCCAGATCGTAACACTGCCTCCAGAGGCTTGTACAGTGGACACTATGCATGATGGGTGCATCATTTCATGGGCTTTCCTTCTTAGCCTGACGCTCCCATCACTCTGGAATAGGGTCAGTCTGGAAACATCAGACCACATGACCTTTCTCCATCACTTCAGAGGCCAGTCTTTACGCTCCCTATGCTGAAGAATAAACGATTGATGGAATAACCTGGTCATTCAGTACATTCAGGTGGTCAGCTGACTTCATTTTATTACCACATAACGTGCTGAGCCTCAACCTGACCAACTGAAGCCCCCCAGATCATTAAACTGCCTCCGGTGGCCTGTACAATGGACACTATGCATCACTTCATTGACTTCCCTTCGTATCCTGACACTCCCGTTGCTCTGGAATAGGGTCAGTCTGGAATCATCCATCACTCCAGAGTCCAGTCTTTATGCTCCCTAGCAGACTGAATCTGATTAGTCTCACTAACAAGTGGTCTTTTGTCCACACAGCTGTTTAGTCCCAGTCCTGTGAGTCCTGGTTGTGCTTCTACTTTCTATTGTTCTGCTGTCCATTTTTACCTTTTACCTTTACTAAGCGTTTCTCGGGGATATTTTTCCCACCACATTTCATCCGCAGCCGGTTCTCCACTCTCCTTCCAGGCGTTCATAACATGCGAGATAGTTCTGAACCCAAATCCAGTCATTACAGCTTCCCCATGGTTGTTTTCTTTGCTTAATGAAGGACAACAATTTGACCCTTCGGAAACACAATAATCTTCCAACTCCACAAGATTTGTCTTTTCACGTTGCTGTTTAAGGAATGAGGATCTACTCACTGTATCAGTTAAGGGGTTTGCAGAACCAGCTAAACATTTCCAGTAATTATCCAATCAGAGTCTCTGTAAATCCAAACAGGCTCGGTTTATTTCCACATAATTTACAGACAATTAACAATACCTGTGATTACACCTGAACTGCTAACTGGGATATCATAGCAATGATCTAGCAACACCTTAGGAACCACCTGGGACGTCATAGCAATGTCCTAGCATCACCTTACCAATCATGTAGGATTTGATGGGATCGGAGAAGCTAGTTGATGAGGGGGCTTGTCGCCTGCTTTTCTGGTGTCAGCAGAACCAGGTGCTGCCTCAGAGGAGGGTGATGTGTGAAAACCAGCTTCTCTGTCTAGGCCAGGAATAGATGCTTCTACTCCTGCTCACAACACCGATCCATGTGGCAAGATGACAAGAGCCCAAGTTGAATTTCAGACCCAGTATTTCAAAGTAGTAACATTAGCTGTCCTGAAAGGACCTAAACCTTCAACAGGTTGTATTCAGTCAAATGATTCCAACGACATGCAAAACCCAGATGGAGACCTGCACTGCGCTAGTTTAAACAAGAAAGGTACAAACAAATGAAATCAAATTTATTTATAGAGCGCTTTTTACAACTGATGTTGTCTCAAAGCAGCTTTACAAAAATTCAGTAATAATAATTCATTAAGGAGAGAAAAGAAAAAAGCCCCCGGTGAGCAAGCCGAAGGTGACGGTGGCAAGGAAAAACTCCCTCAAGTTGGAGGAAGAAACCTTGGGAGGAACCAGACTCACACGGGGGACCCATCCAACTCTGGTCAATCTGAACATTTTGAAATTGTTCAAAGTAACATCAGTTGAGTATCTAAGTGGTGACAATGAAGTTATTGAAGAACTAATTATGAAATAATAGTCTGATGTGGGTAGCAATAGTGGAACAATGAGTCTGCAGTGGGAAAGCCTGGTTAGTCCTTCATCAGTGGTAAGCTGGGCAGGTAAGCAGCTGGTCAGGGGCAGGTAGCAGGGTAACCCGGTCAATCTTCCTACAGTGTCTGGCTGGGCAGGTAGGCAGCTGGCCAGAGGCAGGTAGCAGGAAAGCCTCAGTATCAAGCCAGACGGCAGCCAAACAGAAAATCACAACACACGTTGGGCGTGATCCTAAAGCTGTGAAGAGCAATTGTTCCCACCGAAAGCTGCTATCAAGGCAGCGGATATAAGAATGACCCTCTCCTCCAGGCATCCTTCTACTCAGGAGAAATGAAAGCAGGCGAAAATATTGAGGTACAACTCTTTAGTTAGTGGTTGGGTTGATCTCAGTTCCAGGGTCCTCCACAATGACTTTTCCTTTTGTTGTCCTGTGGATTAACCCAATTAGCACCCAACATTCACCAGTCTTCCCATTCCACCTTAAAGGATGCGCCAGTTCAATTCCGGTGCCTGCTGCATACAGTATAAGCTAGCCTCAGCCTCCTGCAGTCATGAGGAGGAGCGGGCACTGTGCTTTGAATACTTCATCTGTGGGGGCTGTGACTGTGCATTGGTGATCGATTTAAAACAGCTACAAGGAACAAGAAAGCTGGTGCCTCAGGAGCTGCCTTCAGTCTCGTCCTGGCCATAGACGAAGACTCGCAGACCATTTTCCCTGGTGTATTTTTCGGTCAGTTTCTTAGATATGTCTCTCAAAACACAATAACAACTTTCGGCATTTAAAACCTCTTCACGGTTTCTTGGTAAAACTGATTTGGAGCAACCGGAAACTATGTAAACCACCGGCATTTTGAGAGCATGTGATGGCCCACCCTGTGTAATGCCTTCCTGCCTTTTCTCTGCAGTTCACGCCACAGCAACACAGTGACGCAACGTTGTCAGACTGCTGCAAACAACCTATGACGTCATGAACAGCAAGCACCGTTTGCGAGGCAGTCCGTCACTGAAATAGCAATAACTCGAACAAACTAGCAGCACAAGCCTTCAGCATAAAGACTTCCTGCTCAGGGAGGCTGACTGGTCATCAGTGGTTCAGAATAAAGGTGCGAAGGCTAAATAAAAAAAAGGTCAGGTACAACACTTTTGCAGTTTCTGCAGATATTCCCACAATCAGTGAAGACAGAGGAGTCTCAAAAAATTAATTCCATTCTCAGCATGGCTGCAAGGCTGAATGCATCTGACTAGGACTCAGATCGTACAACCTAAACATCCTATTCCCAAACCATGGGCATTAAATCAGTCCGGAAAGTCTAGAATTTGTGCCCATTCAGTCAAAGGCTCATTTGTTAGGCACTGATGTTGGACGAGAAGGTCTGGCTCGCAATCCCAAAGGTGTCCAGTGGAGTTGAGTTCAAGGCTCTGTGCGAGTCGGTCACTGGAGTTCCTCCATACCAAACTGATCAAACCATGTCTTCTGGAGCTGGCTTTGCACACAGGGACAGAGCCCAGATCCTGAACTCCCCCAGGCCATTATCCCCCCTCCACCACACTTCACTGCTGGCACTCTGCATTCCGGTAGGGAGCGTTCTCCTGGATTCATCCACCAAACCCAGATTTTCCATCAGACTGCCAGATAGTGAAGCGTGATTCATCACTCCAGAGAACACGGTTTCCACTGCTGCAGTGGGCCCAGTGGCGAAGAGCTTTACACCACTCCAGCCGACACTTGGACCGGTGCCTAGTGACCACTGAATGGTTGCAGCTTTCTATCCGGCAAAGTTAAAAACAAACTGCAAAACAATATCAAAGCGCTACCTGAAATGTCGAAAAGATCTAACAGTTC
>JAVGWN010002435.1:0-11126 GCA_034552555.1 Semaprochilodus insignis
GAAGTATTTCCAGCAGCAATTGTTTCTTTTTTGTTTGTCAATTTAAACGTTTCCCCAGATTTATGGGTCTGTTCGGAGCAGACAGTCTGTATCAGTCTGTGTCATAACCCAGGTTGGGTCCGAGCCATCTCTCTGCCTCAACCACAGGAATCTCCTTCCTTCTGGCATAATCCTCCACCTGACCACAGCAAACCAGTCAATCAGTTAAAACGTACTTATACAGATGTAAGCAAAACTTTGAACATATGGGGTCCAATGACTAGTTCTGTTAAAGTCCTCTACAGGGAACAAACTGGCATATTTTAGTGTACAACGTTTTGCAGAGTTTAACATAGCACAGGCACAAGTTTATTTTTCAGCCATATTTAATGTATTGGCTGAAATGCAGCAGCCATGCGTTTCCTGAACAGAAAACCATCAACCAACAAACGGAAAACATGTCAACATTAAATAAATGCAATGTGTTGCCCTCAGGTAACTGGTGAAATAAACAAAATTAATGAAATAAAGTATTTCTATAATTAAAACTATGAAAATTCAGTTCCATTACAACTCAAATGAATGGCACTGCAAAGTTTTGATACTGTTCCCTCCACAGTTAAGCTTTATACTGAAGTAACAAAGTTTGTATATACTGACTCTACTCTGACTAACTGAAAGGAAATGTGTGCCATAAATATATTTCATTTCACAGTTCTTGTTTGAGTGCGTAGATGTTTTAACTTATTTCACATAGAAAACCACAAACTTTGACAAATAATTCAACATAATCTGACAAACTTTTTCACACAACCTGTATTTCAACAGGCGGGTGTACAATGTAAATGATTGTATGGTGTTTTAAAAGGGTAACAGTCACATTTGGCATTTTTTAAGTTTAGAAGGTGCCGAGAAATGTGGCCTTTTCCATCACAGCCATTTCAGAGACTTGAGAGAGTGACGTCTCGGAGACCTCACCGCAATAACATGTTCAGTCTACGCACTCCTGATTCACTTGCATAACCCCTTCAAACTCACATCAGAACTCACAATGGTGGTCTTACTAACAATGGTGGTCTTACTAACTGGGAATGCAGACGTAGCCACAGCAGTGGTTGTAGTTTAATATGGCAAAGTCTGGTTATGCATTTACATTTTCAGAGTTGACACTAAAGTGATTCATTAAACCACAAGTTCAAGTTGGAAGTGATAGAAGGAAGACGAGAGCAGCTCGAGTACCAAAGGCAAATGCACACAGAGGAGTCTAGGAAGGCACATTATGAACGCAAAACATGATTAGTACATTTCAGGTCATTTTGATGAGTGAGGACAAACATTTTATAATGCCAAGCAGGCACTCTTTTAGCAGCTAAAGTTGTTCCTGCCGCAGTGTCCACAGAAATAGTGATTTCCCTTCTGGATTTGATGCTGGTCCTAACTTTCCCACTGGGACCAGTGTTTATTTACAGCTTCAGCAGGAACTTTTAGCAATGTTTGATAAAGACTAGCTCTTCTTGTGGCACACGTTGGCATATTGACTAAATAAGTTATTAATGCCACAGGAAGCACAGATCCGTACTGAAGTGGCAGTGCTAACCGGCAGAATGAAAGACATTGATACTGTTCTGTTCTCTTACTGTTAGAGATAAGATCAAATCCCTTAATGCTTCAACTACAATTAGGTGACACCAACTAAGAGCTGGCAAGGCATTTTATGCCTTTAAATCAGTAATTTCAATGGAATCAACAGGCGACTATGGCAGACATAAATCCTAAATTAGATTCAACATGGGGCTTCTAAATACTGTCCAGATTTAAAATCTATCACTAGGAAAAGCATACAATAATAAGCAGCAATTACTGACAGTTGGGAAAGCCAGTTACCTGCTCCTTGGTGATCTTGCCCACAGCAAAATAGGTGGATTTTGGGTTGGAGAAGTAGAGGCCGGACACAGCAGCAGCGGGAGTCATGGCCAAAGATTCAGTTAGGCCGATACCTTAAAACAGAGCAAAGACAGGGATTTATCCAGTATTCTCTTTAACTAATAAATAAGTGTTCAATTTGAAAAAGCTCTTGGCTTATTATTTACATATTTTAGACATACAGAGTTGCCAGAATACACAAATCATCCTATTTTTGGGGGATCTTAATGTTGGAAAGTATGCAACATACAAATGGCATACGAATGGAACATTCGATTTAGATCATTCTTACTCTCCAACGGCTTTCAAAATAGCCACATTAGTACTGGCTTTCATTTGCTGTCATCCATGTCAGTATTCTTTTGGATGCATGAGCATGGCGGTGTCTCATACCTGTATTCTCCTGTATGCTAGCGAGGCTCCACATGGTGCGCTTCTCAGTATGGTCAGGCTGACTGGGGTACCCAGCAGCAGGACGGATCCCAGCATAACGGAGCTTGTGCAGGTCACTAGCTGGTAGGTCTCCCTCTGCACTATAACCCCAAAGCTCCCTTCTCACACGAGCATGCAGTTCCTCAGCAAAGGCCTGAAAACAGATTCAAAAACAGGGTGAGTGCCATCAAGTTATGGCTTTCATATAAGCAAAATGAGGGCACAATGATTGTTTTCATACCCTGCTAACCTACTCACTGTTATCCATCCTAACTATTCCTTCAAATCTGAGACCTTTTTTCTTACTGCTAACCCACTTGCTGTTTATCCATGTCAGCACTTTGCACTGGCCAACCTATCTTTTAAAGGAGGACGTGATCATAGCTCAGCATACATGCGTACATATCCAGTCTGTTTCGCAGTGATCTCTGCCTTTTATTATTTGGATTTGTGATGTCGTGTGAGTGGCACCTCAGCAAGTCTGTCGGCGAGAGCCTTCACCATGATGCTGTTATAATCATCAGCCTGACGCTCAAAGTCCCGACTGAGCTCTTCCGCCCCAAACACAGCGACAGCAAACAGTCCCACATAGTCCCGCACACTGCTCTCCAATGGAGCCACAAAGTCAGACAGACACAGGTACGGATCCGAACTTGCCGAGTCCTTCTCCGCCTGCAAGGACATTAAAATTCATTTCTTGATTAAACACTGATGTTCAAAGCAATCATTTACAACCATAAAAAGAAATGCACATAGTTTCACAGTAAAAATTAACAGGTCCGCAGGGGCACAAAACCGAAACCTGAACCCGGCCTGTACCTATGACCTGACCTTAAAAACCTGAGTGGTACTGTTAACTTTTAAACCTAAAAAATCCGAAGAAATTTTAAAGAGCTCCACTTTAGAGAGACTTCTTTTTATTTTGTCCATGATGAACAGACCGGCTTTGTCATAATACTAGACTACACTAAAAGAAAGACCTTAAGAGAGAGGTATATACAGCTCTGGAAATAAATAAGAGACCACTCCAGTTTCTTCTTAAATCAGCATCTCTACATGTACAGCAGGTTCTTAGTGAGGAACAGAAGGTTCGGTTCTAGCTTTACTGGCAGATACAGTGAGCGTCTGGTTCATAAGAACAAGGTCAAGCAGCAAACACACGGGACAACACAGCTACAGACTGGCAGAGGGCGAAAACCACTCTCTACTGACCGTGATGAGCACCACCTCATTCCAATGTCACTTAACCTCCGTAAGATGTGACCTACAGAAAGACTGGCGAGCGGTGGCTGGGGTGAAATGCACAGCGAGCATGGTTCAAAAAACAGGCTTCTGGAGGCATCATTAGNGGTCAAACACAAACCCAGAAACAGTAAAACTAGAAAAACTGATCATTTTGAGGTGGTCTCTTAAATTTTTCCAGAGCTGTATATATACACAGTTGCAGTCACAATTTTTGCAAATTGAAAAGATTAGCAAACTTTCAGCTGTTTGCAATTAACCAATCAAACAAGAACAACTAAAATAACTCAACACAACTGACATTACAAGTTGTTTCTGCAATATTCAACACAAAATAAACAGCCAAGATAAGAAAATACCTATAGAGGTCATACTTAGATATATATATGTTTTTATTTATTTTTATTTATTTATTTTTGTTTGTTTTAAAAATCCCTCCCTCATGAAGGAAGAATGAAGTATATATTAATTAATGCAATACTGATATTGTATTTAAAGTGTAGGGATCTTACAAGTATATCATCTTTACCAGAGTGGTGTACTGTTTGGATGCATGATGAGAGGAGCAAAAAAAAAAAATAATTTAAAGAAGTCCACCTAAGCACTCTTCACAACTACATGCCAATACATCAAAATACCAAAGTCAAACACGACATTTGAACAAGTGAGGAACCTGTATTTGACCACCCTCCTCACCTGCTGCCTGAGACCATAGAAGGTAGCGATGGGATTGGACGAGGTAGGAGTGGTGTCATCAGCGAACACCAAGATGTCGTCGCCATGGCTTTGTGCGGGCCAGAAGCCCACCAAACCCCTTGCCTGTAGACCCTTACTGTCAATGAGCTTGTTTAGCAGCATCTGAGCATCATCATAAACACTCTGGGCCTCCTTTCCTACACACCCACACATGCAGAGAGACAGGCAGACAGAGAGACAGACAGACAGAGAGACAGACAGAGAGAGAGAGAAACACATAGAGAGAGACACAAAGAGAGAGAGAGAGAGAGAGAGATAGAGAGAGAGAGAGAGGGTATGAGTGAGTAATGTACACAAGAACACATCACCGACACACAGCGTTGTATTCCTACACTTGTGAGGGTTCACACTCACATAATGCCAAAAAAAATACAGAAATAAGTCAATAATTAAACAAATCTGTGACTAACCCTAAACTCACCACATATGGGGGAAAAGAGATGCTTTAATTACTTTATTAAATGCCTGCTTTAATTATTTATTTGCTTGTTAATTTATTTGTATAGCACTCAGACAAACATGGTCACTAACAGCACAGCACTGTGACAGAGCCAAAGGAGCACTAACAACACCGTATTCAATTATCTAAACTTTTAATAATATTTCAATTATCAAAGTGAATGCCAGATAAAGTTGTCTGTAACTAAATTAAATAAATACTGAATATCTACGAAAGCCTTAAGCAGATTACACACTGATAAAAAATAAACACCTTACCCACGGTTTTGTCTTTAAAGATTTTTGGATAGCCTCTGTTGGGGTACTTTCCCCTGAGCTGCCACACGTCAAAGAAGGGCTTCCAGTCGATGAAATCCACCAGCCTCCTCAGGTCATATTGCTCAAACACACGAGTTCCCAGGAACTGAGGTCGAACTACAGACAAACAGAGACACAATCAGTCTCTCAGGTTCATTACGATTGCACATTACACAATGAAAAGAAAACAGAACCCGTACATGCCATCTGCCACATATAAAACTTACTTACATAAATAAATAAATATGCTGTGCATAACTTAACATAAATTAGAGGGAGGTGCTTTGATGGGCATGTCATTCACAGCAAGAAACACAAACAGACATATTTTAAAACAGAAGCTTAAAACTGCTCATCATGTGTACACACACCCTAGTGCTGCAAGATGCATGCCGACAGCATTTAGGGCCCCACTGACTAACATGGGGGTAAATGTTAATGGTGTGCTGCAGTAGTTTGCTTAAAGTAGTTGGCTTAAAATGTGCATCACTTTATTGTGCTCTTACAAAAACACGAAATAAATTAAAGAAATGTAAATATGTGTGTTATGGTCTTGGTGTACCCACCACAGCTGCCAAGTCACTACTGTTGGCTACTGCAACTCTACTAATCACGAATTTGCAAAAAAGCACTACAGTGTTTCATACTACGTTGGGGAAGCGCACAACAAATCAAGCAAGTTGTTCCTCCAGTTCTGTTCCAATCTCCCCAGCCAACAGAAATTCTGTTCAGTAGGTGGTGCTACCAACTAGGTGGTACATTAACAGATGATGAATCATGATTTTCCTTCTTCTCTAAAATGGCTTCTTTTGAGATACAACGCTTTCTTACTGATGCTAATATAAACGGCATGATGCTAAAATGCTCTAAAATTCCACAGGTACAGAAAGGTATGGTTTCTCAGTTGTAACTCCGTAGGCATCCTATATATTCAGTAATTACAGCAAAAAACAATGCACACTGACCAAGTTATTCTTGTAAGGGAATTCCATTGTATGTTCTGCAGAATTCGTATTCTAGTGGGAAATGTAGAATTTTAGTATTGTTCAGAACAGTCTTATGTTCAATTTTGCATTAAATTTGTTGTTCATAACAGTGCCCAAAGAAAAAGCATTATTATTATAGATGTACCGTTATTTACCTGTTTCACATTAACCCCCTTTAACTGAGGAATAAAAGGCAGGGTCCGCTGGTTCCCACTGAACACCTTAAATGCCTAGTAAGCTGACTTGCATTGGGCAATTTAACCACACAAGCCCTTCAGCTGGCTGGCCCTCTGTTCTCTATTATATACAGGGGGAATTCCTAAATGGTCAGATTACAGTTAAAGAATACACGAGATCTCACTGGCGAGAGGCAGTACACATGGGTACACAATTTTCAGAGATGCTTTTATGCTCGCTAGTGCTTTTTGCTGCTCCCCCAGGAGAACACTTGGGGTGTTGAGCAGCTTTAATAGTCACCTGGTGCTGGCTGAGAGAGCCAATCCACATGTAGCCCTTTCTCCCGCGCTTGTGCAAGAGACAAGTAGCGTCTTTCCTGAAACACAGAGCCAATAAAACATGTTTAAATATTACGACTACAACAACCCACACATAATGCATCATTTTCATCCATTCATTCATTTATTCATTTATTCATCTGTTCATTCAGGTAGTCCCACTGGGTTTCAAGAGCATGGCTATCTAATATTTAAGTAAATCCATCTGAACACTGCAAAGCAGATCTCTAGTGACACGCCCATCTAAGGGTTTAAGCTGTTTTAACTCTATGGGGAAAAGAGAAATGTCATTCTCAGAAAAACACTATTGCGCCCCGTGGTAAATACTAAGGCCCCAAAATCCATCTATTTTTCCCTGTGTACATTTTTGCACTGAACATCACAGGACCCCTCTGATTTATGAGGTTGTTGAGTATAATATGTGTTAAATACATACATATAATACAGTATAACAGCAGTTACAGACTTTGTTTTACACAACATCATTTCTGTGTACAGTTGCGCTTGGTTGCTTGTAGCATTGATGTGGCAATATTTATATTTTGAGGATTCAGTGATTTTTGGAGTGATAAATGTATGCAGGCCTGAGCATTTGTTCATCACATGGTAGAACAGCCATGCTTTACCACAACACTTCAGTTTCCCTTACAAAACCTTCTGTACTATAGTACACTAAGATCAGAGCCCAACCATGACCATCAGAAACAGACCTTCATTCAGGTCATGAGTGTCAAAATCTCATCCACAAAGGGCCATTAGTTTTCATTCCAATTCTACTTGTTTAATCAGTAGGTCTCAGACAGTCTTGTCAGTCTTGATCAGCTACTTGATGTGTGCTTCTGCTTAGCTGACACGAAAACAGCAGCAACACCAGCCATTTGAGAATAAGTTTGGTCACATCCAGTGGAAATTACAGCGTGACTGGTTGATTCCGCTGTCACTTCCTAATCATTTTAGTGGCTAATCTGGCACATTAGGCCTTCAGTTCAGCTCCTGAAGTCCTAACCAATAAGAGAGCTCCCTCTGCTGTCTTGGCCTTAAATAAATCCTGATTGGCTAATTTTCAGTAATCCTTTTGCTTCTAATTAAACATAAGCATGATGATTGTATTAAATAAAAATAAACTACAAATTACAGATATGTATTTTTTAATTAGGTCTTTTCCGAAGGCCCTGAGCGTTCCTCTCTGACTCAGATAGCATGCAAAATAATGTTTCTGTGTTTGGCTTGTCTCCTTGCTAGTCACAATAAATAGTGTAACCCAGCTTTGGGCTGTTAAAAATACATAAATGAGCAAACACATAGCAACCCCGTTAACAAACAGACCTTGAGTGAGTCGTAGTGATCCTGTCTGATCTCCTCATACTCTTCTGTTATCTCCTCAAAGAAATCCTCACACACTCCCTCGTCCAACAGCTGAGAACACTGCCGAGAAAAAGTGAGAGCTAAAGGGGTGACTGCAGAAACCATCACAACAGTGATAAATAACTCTAAATCATAGGGGGAAATGATCTTATGACCAAAAATAATAGGAAACCTGAGCAATCAGAACAACCTAACCCCTCTCTGACCTTGGATTTCAGCTTCATCCAGAGCTGAAAGTGAAGAACTTCATTAGACAGCCAAAGGCTGACCACACCATTCTGGCTCTACTGTCCTTCAGATACCGACTTTGAGGACGGAAGCCCTCGCTGAGAAAGCCGTGAGTGAGTCAGCTATTTTTATCGGCAATGACTCATCGCAAAAGAGACAGTTTTAATGACTAAAAACGGCCAAGCTTATTTTGCACCACCTCATCCAGACGCCAAGCTACTGCTATTAATAATCAACCAATCAGAATTAAGTGAAATTATGCCAGCTGTTTTCTGGCTGGTAGAATCTTCATACATTCTTCAAACTGTATGGGATATGGACTGTGAAAATGTTATAGGCTATTTATCATTTGGCAATGAGCTTTAAATCGTAAGTACGTTTTTGCTCCTCATTAATTAGCGTTAAAGCTTTCCTTCCATTCTACACTCATTATCATAAGAATAGTTGCACAAATATTTGCACCCAGAATGAATCAACCGATAGGTATGAAACGTGGTGGGTAACTTTGACATTGTGAGACATGGGAATGATTCAAGTTTCACGCTTGGCCACACATGACATAAGCAAGGACGGACCTCATCGCTGTACCTGACTGACCCAACAGCCACGACTGCAGACATTCAGTCAGCAGTGATGCCCTCCATGATGCCTTCGGTTGGGTGTGTGTGTGTGTGTGTTTGTATCATCCTGTTAGTGCCAGCACCATTGGCAGACGGCTGCACAATGCAGGACTACATGCATGCAGTTTGTTATGACTACTGCAATAGTGTCATGCCAGACTGTCATGGAGTGGCTCAGAATGGCAGTGCGTCATGAGTGACGAGTGCTGCTTTTATCTTAGTGGAGACAGCACCAACCTCCACCTGTGTCACTTCACCTCTACCCCTACCAGAAAATCTGCAGGATCTGTGTGAGAATATTTAAATTGCATGGGATGGATTATCACAGGACACCATTAGGAACCTCTGCAATTCCATGCCAAGACGTCTGACATGTTGCGTTAGCAAACATGGCGGTCCGACACCATTCCGAGAGACACTACTTCTGTATGTGTAGCTCAATAAATATTGATCATATCAGTCTAAATTTATCATCATTTATTGTTCCTGGTAACCTTTATCTTCCTTCCCAACAGCACTTCAATCCAACACGTCCTTCTGTAACTATTCTTTTGATGACGATTGTATTTAAAGGCCTGATTTCATGGGAAACTGTGATTTTCTGTACTTATTTTTTTAATTGAAGAGGTTTGTTGTCACAGAAACAAACGTTTGTACATGTATATGCCTATTCATTCTACAACTGTTTAACTCCACTCATTCATGCTTAAGTCATAAGGAAGGTTTCAGCCCGTAGTGCTTCCTGAGTGGAGGGCAAAGCAGATGATTTAAATTGGAGATTTAATTATAAGAGCTGTTGGTACATAAAACTCACAATGTCATAAGTGGACCTGAGGGGAAAATAAAGTACATCAACAATGTGGAACATGTGCCCTTTAAGAGAAAGAGAGCTTACCACAACAACGCTGCGAGATGCATCAAGTACATGAATAACAGGGCAGCTGTACCGAGGGGCGATCTTCACTGCTGTGTGAGTCCTGTTCAAACACACACACACACACACACACACACACACACACACACACACACACACACACACAGGNACACACACACACACACACACACACACACACACACACACACACACACACAGGTAGGGATGGGTAAGGGATAGTTCAAATTCCAAATTATAAATATAAATGATGGCAATAATAAGGGACTGACTTGGAAGTTGTCGCTCCTCCAATCAGAAGCGGAGTCTTCATGCCCAGACGCTCCATCTCCTTAGCAACATGAATCATCTCATCAAGAGACGGGGTGATGAGACCAGACAAACCAATTACATCTGTACACAAACAAACACAATAAAAATGTCGTACACTAGTGTGTTTTCAGTAGAGAATGTATTAACTTCGACCAACCAGAACATTAAAACCGCCTCCTTGTATCTGCACTCACTGACTTTATCAGCTCCATTTACCATATAGGAGCACTCTGTAGTTCTACAGTTACAGACTGTAGTTTATCTGTGTCTCTGTATACTTTATTACTCTGTTCTTCAACGGTCAGGACCCCCACAGGACCACCACAGAGCAGGTATTATGTAGGTGGTGGACCATTCTCAGCTTTGCAGTGACACGAAGGTGCTGGTGGTGTGTTAGTGTGTGTTATGCTGTGTGTGAGATGATCAGACACAGCAGTGCTGCTGGAGTGTTTAAACACTGTGTCCACTCACTGTCCACTCTATGAGACACTCCTACCTTGCTGGTTCACCTTGTACAGTCAGAGATGATAGCTCATCTGCTGTTGTACATTTGTTTTGTTCATCCTCTAGTCCTTCATCAGTGGTCACAGATGCTGCCCACAGGACACTGTTGGCTGGATACTGGGGTACTGACGCTGTTGACAGTGAGGTGTTTAAACACTCCAGCAGCACTGCAGTGCCTGACCCACTCACACCAGCACACCACCACCACTACGTCAGTGTTATGGTAGTGCTGAGAATGATCCACCATCTACATAATACCTGCTCTGTGGTGGTCCTGTGGGGGTCCTGACCATTGAAGAACAGGGTAAAAGGGGGAAGTATACAGGGAAACAGATGGACTACAGTCTGTAATTGTAGAACTGCAGATGCTCCTACATGGTAAATGGAGCCTATAAAATGGACAGAGAGGTGTTTTTAATGTTTAATGTGGTTTTAATATCTGCGGGATGGAGAGCTAATCACAGCGTAGGAGCAGTGTGATTCAGCTATGCTTTTCGCCTGTGACGTTTGCCATCAGCCTATCTGCGTGCTGTTGCCCTGTAGTAAGTGGTGGGAAACCAAGGTAGCGCAACCTAAATCCTTTATGTTCCTCTATTAAAAATATGTGACAAAATGT
>JAVGWN010002436.1:0-11123 GCA_034552555.1 Semaprochilodus insignis
ATAGTCTTTAACCTCAGACTTTATTCAGGCTCTTTGTGAAGGATTGGCAGCTCCACTGTTCCATACTGAGCGGATCTTTGTCTGTGATCTTTCTAGTGTATGATTTGTTACTGTGTTTTATTACTTCTCTATTGGATCAGCCCCTTTAGTTTATTTGTCTGGTCTAGTAACTTGTTTGTGATTGAACTCTGACTATTCTCTGACCACTCTTCTGATGGCTCTCTGGATTTGGTTGTCGTGTTTTTTGCTTTGTACCCGGGAGTCTGTTTTGACTACACTAATTTCTTTTGTTGAAACTTAAACCTACAAGTAAAGCCCAAATTTATTTATTTATATGATCTACGAGCATCTGATTTGTTCTGAAGTCTTAAAATGACATTTTAACTGGGTACAAAAACTACACCAGTAATGATATTGACCTTGAAGTTATTTCAAGTGAAGTTAAAATAAAGTTATTTCATGTTAATAAATGGACACAAGAGATTCTTTCATTGAAACATCTACATGTTCAAACATGAAATGTTTCACTGATAAACCTGAATGTCAGTTATTTCATTATTAGTATTATTGTTGTTATTATTAGTACTGCTACTACACTTACATGAACGTATTTCAATACATGACATTGTTGTAAATCTCTTCTTTATCTTTAAGACACGGTTTATATATTTGGCCCAGTGTATGTTTATAATGTTGTTCTTGTTTAATGTTGTACATCTAATCTTATGAGCTGTTAATAACGTCATCAGGCTGTCGTGGTCATTTGAGCATATTCCGGATGTTTTCGCTTTCTTGCGTTGGTGTGGACAAATGTTTTTTGGAAAATGGAGGAATAAATTATGTACATGTCCTCGAGGCCCGAGAGTGAACTACAGTGATTTGAAGATGCAACAAAACCAATAACCTGTAGCTCTATGTGGTGGTGATTTAGGCTGGAAATGAAATAAAGATGTTTTAATAGCAGTAACAAACCTCTACACATTAAACTCTTAATGATAGAAATACAGAGAGAGAGACCCACACTCACCTGATACAGTCAGTGCAACAGCTTCACTGGTGTGTGTGTATANGACTCTCTCTCCCATCAGTACATGATTAGCTGGCTGGACTGTCACTGTTGCTTTTGGTTTTGCTGTAGAAAACATAGTACATAGGTTTTTGTTACATACAGAATCATGTTCACGTAACTGTTAGTTGAGGACACTAAATAAAACCAACGTAATACTTGCCTGGTTCAGTCACTGCAGCTTTTGGTTTCACTGTTCAAAGATAGCAAATACTGTTAGATCTTATACACTCTCTCTGAACATGAACAACATTCAAACACTTTCACTCTCTATTAGTTTATACATATAATTTAAATGTCTTTTGGAACCCGTATAGGCCATTTTAGAGACATATGTTTTAAACACTGACCTTTTGACCTTCGTATAATGTGTTATTTTCAGTAAATCAAAATACCTGGAAAGCAGCAAACTCATTAACATGACTTGTATTGAGTGGGGGTCATGATGATTTTATGGGCCCCAGTGCAAAACCAAAAGCCCGTCATCATACAATAATTATTTTC
Source organism: Semaprochilodus insignis (assembly GCA_034552555.1). Classification (NCBI taxonomy): domain Eukaryota; kingdom Metazoa; phylum Chordata; class Actinopteri; order Characiformes; family Prochilodontidae; genus Semaprochilodus; species Semaprochilodus insignis. Next base: position 1,571 of record JAVGWN010002436.1, read on the forward strand.
AGTTATATATACAATTTTTTTTTGTTTGTATTATTAAGTGTATATTAAGTGTATATTTTGTAACACATATATAAAAACACCCAGTTAAACAACTTCACATATATTTTCTCTGATCTTTTTGAAGGATCAAACCACTGTGAGACACAGTGAGACACAAAGATCCCCCAATTATTTATCAATTTTTTATCATTCAAAAACTGCTGTATCTGTATGTATGCCAAGCCAAACAGGAGACATTTCATTAACCTTGATATATATGGAATGAACATTGATATATATACAGTGAACTGAACTATATTGAATGAATGGTTTGAATTATGTTACATGAATTTGGGATTTGGGTTAACTTCATAACCTCATATATATATTCCTTCCTTTTAGCATCACTGAGAAGATTATTATTCTTATACCATTCATAATTCCAGTAATCTCCACTTTCTATTTCACATGTCAGAGTGACTCTCTCTCCCATCAGTACATGATCAGCTGGCTGGACTTTCACTGTAGCTTTTGGTCTCTCTGATTAAAGATGGCAGATACTTTTGAAATATATACTCTCTGAAGATTAAATGAACTGTTCAAGAACATCATGGAATAGTGTGAAAATATTGTTTTTTTTCCTCCAGGTATTCTAAAATAAAGTAATTCATAAAATGAAAACAGGACACATGACTTACCTCTCACTGTAATCTTGATTATATCACTGTATTCTGTATTGTGTAATTCTCTCTCCAACACACACTGGTACTCGTATTCTCCTGGATGAGACTTTGTAAACCTGATCGGGTTCTGATTAGTTAAACGTTCCACAAACTGATGGTCTTCCCTCCAGAGAATCTTCGATCCAGTATACTGTGACGCCTCACAGCTCAGAGTAACTGTGTCTCCAGTATAGACTGGGCTCTGAGGCTCCACCCTCAGCTCAGGTTTTGCTGTTGGTATGAAATGATGAAGTAAGCAGATCTGCTTTTCTCAGTAAATGAAGTAGTTTAAGTTAATTGAGCCTGAGGTTTCATGAGTTTAATGTCTCTGTGCTCTTTGAATGTTTCCATGCAGACAGTTTATACTTTAATGTATCATGTACCTTTAAATGAAAGACATCTATGATCTACATAATTAAATGTGCATTGACAAGACCACATTAATCTATGAGCCCACTGATCTCTCATGTACAATTAATGTGTTAATATATATGGTTTTGTTGATTTGGGCCACTTATCTGTCATCGGTTAAAGGAATAGCACTGTATGCACTTGAATAAAAATGAAATAATATAGTACATGTAATGATTTACCTTGAGTTTGTCCACAGTGGATGAGCACAATAGGCACTAGTGTAGAGAAAGGAACAGACATGATAACTGAATGTGAAATATTTACTGTAAAACTGATGAGCCAGAGAAACTAAATTGGTTTCAGGGAAGCAATTACAATAAACTATTTAAGTAATTAAAAAAAATAATAATAAAAATCATAAATAGTCACAACAAAGCACATTTCTTGTTTATTTCACTTGATGAAACTGATTAACTTGGACTACATTCATGTTGTTGACCTAAAAATGATTACGCATTTTAGGCTTTTAATTGTAACTTGTGGGAGTCACATGTCACAGTACAGTGGGGAAAATAAGTGTTTGATACACTGCCGATTTTGCAGTTTTTCCCACCTACAAAGAATGGAGAGGTCTGTAATTTGTATCATAGGTACACTTCAACTGTGAGAGACAGAATCTAAAAAGAAAATCCAGAAAATCACATTGATTTTTGATGTATGATTTTTAAATAATTAATTTGCATTTTATTGCATGAAATAAGTATTTGATACAATAGAAAAACACAACTTAATATTTGGTACAGGAACCTTTGATTGCAATTACAGAGGTCAGACGTTTCCTGTAGTTCTTGACCAAGTTTGCACACACTGCAGCAGGGATTTTGGCCCACTCCTCCATACAGATCTTCTCCAGATCTTTCAGGTTTCAGGGCTGTCGCTGGGCAACATTGAGTTTCAGCTCCCTCCAAAGATTTTCTATTGGGTTCAGGTCTGGAGACTGGCCAGGCCACTCCAGGACCTTGAAATGCTTCTTATGGAGCCACTCCTTAGTGCCCTGGCTGTATGTTTCGGGTCATTGTCATGCTGGAAGACCCAGCCATGACCCATCTTCAATGCTCTTACTGAGGGAAGGAGGTTGTTGGCCAAAATCTCGCGATACATGACCCCATCCATCCTCCCTTCAATACAGTGCAGTCGTCCTGTCCCCTTTGCAGAAAAGCACCCCCAAAGTATGATGTTTCCACCCCCATGCTTCACGGTTGGAACGGTGTTCTCGGGGTTGTACTCATCCTTCTTCTTCCTCCAAACACGGCAAGTGGAGTTGATACCAAAAAGCTCTATTTTGGTCTCTTCTGACCTCTGGATCATCCAGATGGTCATTGGCGAACTTCAAACGGGCCTGGACCTTGCGTGCCCTGCAGGATTTTAAACCATGACGGCATAGTTTGTTACTAATGGTGCTCTTTGAGACTGTGGTCCCAGCTCTCTTCAGGTCATTGACCAGGTCCTCCCGTGTAGTTCTGGGCTGATTCCTGACCGTTCTCAGAATCATCCTTACCCCATGAGGCGAGATCTTGCATGGTGCCCCAGACCAAGGGAGACTGACAGTCATCTTGTGCTTCTTCCATTTTCTAATAATTGCACCAACAGTTGTTGCCTTCTCACCAAGCTGCTTGCCTATTGTCCTTTAGCCCATCCCAGCCTTGTGCAGGTCTACAATTTTGTCCCTGGTGTCCTTAGACAGCTCTTTGGTCTTGGCCATGGTGGAGAGGTTGGAGTGTGATTGATTGAATGTGTGGACAGGTGTCTTTTATACAGGTAACGAGTTCAAACAGGTGCAATTAATACAGGTAATGAGTGCAGAATAGGAGGGCTTCTTAAAGAAAAACGAACAGGTCTGTGCGAGCCAGAATTCTTGCTGGTTGGTAGGTGATCAAATACTTATTTCATGCAATAAAATGCAAATTAATTATTTAAAAATCATACAGTGTGATTTTCTGGATTTGTTTCTTAGATTCTGTCTCTCACAATTGAAGTGTACCTACGATAAAAATTACAGACCTCTCCAATCTTTGTCTAAAGGGACATAGAGGGGTTGGGAAGCAAGATGAAGACTGGAGGGCTGTGTTTATCTACATCTGTTAGATGAGTTTGCCCAATGTGCTTTAAATTCTTTATTCACTAACATGACAGTAACAACCCAATACTGTATTGTAGTAATGTATTTTAATTAAGGATCTAACAGCATCTTAAACAGTTCAACTCAATACAATTCTGAACCAACTCTGAACAATTTTCACATTATCTGTGTATTTCAGTTCGTTTTAAATAATGTCTTTATAAATAGCATCAACACGTTCCTCATCTCTCTGAATTATCTCTACTGTATTCGGCGCATGCTGCAGTGATTCTGGCTTTAGTAATCAAACGTGAAGGAAGGAAAGATCGGGAATTCTAAAGATATGTAACTGTAGATTATTCCCTGATTTACCGAGCTACTTTACCAAGCTAGAGAGCGAAACTTACCAGACTCTCCTCTCTGGTTAAACAGAAGCAGCAGCTCTGTACGGTTAGAGCAGAACCGCTGACTGTAGGTCAGTGCAGTCATGGAGCAGGAGGTGAATGTGTAGCCTCTTGAGTGTTAGTGACTGTATTCCCGTCCCCTGCTCCTCTCTAAACCTACAGGTAACTTAACATAGCTAATTTTCGACTAGCCAAACCACACAGTCGCGTACCTTTCTGTGTGGGGTCTGTAGTGACGGATGAAGTTGGTCGTGGTGGTCGTGTCACTGATGTTTGATCTGCAGACCCTCTATATCGCTGTTCTCTCTTTATTACTTTCATCCACAACACAATCCTCTAATCCAAACCTCACTACTTCTAGCGTAGCCACCTTCATGATACAAGCTACTTCTTATGTTCATCTCTGCTGGTCTCCGGTGCTCTAAAATGCAAATGTTTAATAATAATTGAAGTCATTTTGAGTCATCTGCCTCAAGTCAAAGTGAAGTCTCAAGTCATGAACACCAAGTCAAAGTCGAGTCTTTTATCAGTGTTAGTCAAGCAAGTCTCAAGTCCTTAAATTCGTGACTCAAATCTGACTCGAGTCAAGTCATGTGACTCGAGTCCCCCAGTTCTGCACCATAAAACCACATTCAGCAGGTGGGAAAATGACAACTCATGCAAGTGTACAGGAGAATCCACAACATCAACAAAACACACAAGAAATAAGAAAACAAACCTGGAAATTACCAATTAACCAAAACGGGAACAAACGAAACCACACAGCATCTGCACAAGAACCAGGAGCAAACATTCACAGTCACATTACAATACAATCACAAATACTAGTGGCAAACAGAGGGCTAGAACTGACAACGGACACCTGAGAAAGGGAGGAGCCACAAACTCGGGACAGGAGAGGGGAGTGACAAGAGGGCGGAAACAGGGAGGAGCTAGAAATAAACGGAAGCACAAGGCAAATGACAGGAGGGACAAATAAATATAGACAGAAACAGGAAAAGAGAATGACAACATTTTAAAACGAAAAAAGGTGAAAGGACCCACCTAACACGCATATGTATATATGGCATCAAGAGAAATGCAAGCTGTACTAACAAATATCAAGTAAAACTGACATGTCATAACAGACTGTACTGTATTTCCATCAGTTAATTCCACTGAAAGATCCCAACTGAATGTACAAAATCATTCCAAAGAGTTATGAGAAAAGCCCCAGAAGTCAAAAACATTTAAATGTAAACTTTCATGCAGCCCATCATATACAGTCACTGATATAGAATACTCCATCAGCCCAACTGCTTAGAGGCAACTACACAATCAGCAACCATCACTTAATGATGTGTCTTTCTACATAGGCTTAAACTAAGACATTGAGTTGACAGTCTCTTGTCCGCTAGTAAAACGTATATGAAGTTAGAAATGGGGGAAGCCACATAAAGCCACATAAAATCTTTAGCAACCTTTCAGGGACAAAGAACTGGGCCCGACGTCCACAGAGCTAAAAGTCAAAGGTGGTTTATTTGATAAATTGACAATCAAGCACAACAGCAAAATCCAGGCAATCATAACAAAAGAGTAATGCAGGGTCATAATTGGAGAGACAAGCAGAGGTCAGAAAACCAGAGAATGGAGTGTGATTGGGTGACTGGGCACATGTGAGTGTAACATTATCAGACAGTACATTCTGGGAAATGGAGTCCAGGAGACCAGTGGTGCCAGGAAGACCCGGAGGCGTGACACAACCACATAATATTTAAAAAAAAACTTAAAGTGAATAGAATAAGACAGTTAGACAGTAGCATAATTCATTTAGATTGACTAATTCAGTTAATATCAATAACTTGTTTGGAATTATGGCATAATTTAGTTAAACTGTCTTGGAGCTTACAATGTTACCCAAAATCTATATGTAGTGCTTCTGTGTAAGAATCACTTACTCATAGCGTTCATTCATATTTGAATTCAAATAGACATGCATGTTAAATGAGTAGCCCAGTTCCCAAAGCTTCTCCTCCAGCCACAAATGTGCACAACATATGAATGCCACCCTTTGAATGTAGATTATTGGTTGAGCTCTTGAACAGTGTTTTGCATTTTATCTAATTGCAACTGTGCCATCCTGTCTCCAGATTCACAGTATATTGTGATGTCAAGGTGTGAACTGGAGGAGGCACTACCAAATCTACCAAACTTTATTACACAAGAATAAAAAGGGAATCCTCTGCTTTTTAGCATTGGGGAGGAGTGTAATGTCACAAGGTTGTTAGCGTCACAAGGTCTCCGGTGTGAATGGGGAGCTAAAGGGTTGTTAAATTTGATGTTATCGCTCTCACGCTCTCTCATACTGGTCACTAGAAGTTCAATATGGTAAAGAACTCTCTGAGGATCTGAAAAAAAGAAGTGTTGCTCTACATAGAGATGGCCTAGGCTATAAGAAGATCAACACCCTGAAACTGAGCTGCAGCACGGTACCTAAGACCATACAGCAGTTTAACAGGACAGGTTCCACTCAGAACAGGCCTCGCCATGGTCCACCAAAGAAGTTGAGTGTAAATGCTCAGCATCTTATCCAGAGGTTGTCTTTTGAAAATAGAAGTTGGAGTGCTGCCAGCATTGCTACAGAAGTTAAAGGGGTGGGGGGTCAGCCTGTCAGTGCTCAGACCATGTGCCGCACACTGTATCAAATTGGTCTGCACGGCTGTCGTCCCAGAAGGAAGCCTCTTCTAAAGATGATGCACAAGAAAGCCCGCAAACAGTTTGCAGAAGACAAGCAGACTAAGGTGCTGGACTGGCCAAGCATGTCTCCAGACCTAAACCCTTTTGAGCATCTGTGGGGCATCCTCAAATGGAAGGCGGAGAAGCGCAAGGTCTCTAACATCCACCAGTCACTAACATCCACCAATACTGTATATATAATCTTGAGGATTAATGGTTTAGAGTGACACCCCACAATGCTACAAAGCTGCAATGATTTTACAATGATTTTACGTTCTGCATTAGTAGTTAGGAGAACAATTTTACTTTCATGGAAAGAGACACAGCCTCCTTCTTTACACACAGGGAAGATATACTTCTAACCCAGAATTGAAACTGTACTATGAAATGTGAAATAAAGCTGTAGAGTATTTCACATTTGATTAACTCTGTAGTACTTTGTAAAATGTCTATATGTTCTTTACTCTGGAACTAATTTATTTTTCTAGATGTGCTATTAATAAAAGTATCTGTTTGTTGAGATGGATTAATAAGATATTCTCCTGTACATAATAATTACAGCGAAAACAAAACTAATTTAAATACAAAACAGTGATATAAAGAGAATCTTTACTTACAAAGCGTCAGAGAGAGTAGACTGAGCTCCATACTGCCACAGTAACCACCACTGACTGACCAATGATCTACACACTTCCTTTACTCTTATAGACAAAGCAGAGAGAGAGAGAGAGAGAGAGAGAGAGAGAGAGAGATGGAGTGAGAGACGGAGTGAGAGAGATAAAGCAATACGGAGTGAGTGAGTGAGAGAGTGGTAAACTCATAGCTGAAGCTACTGGTCCTGGAGTTCCCCCTGCCTTTCACTGAGGCACAGAACAGCCACTTCATCTCAGGAAGGCCTGACAATACTGATTAGATGGATCTAAACGTGCAGGATAGGGGCAAATTTAACAGAGCCTGCTGTTCCTATATGTGAAGAAAAAGCAAGTGACAGTATAATAAAATAAAAATGCATTATAATATACAAAATAAAAAGCTAAATATGTCTAAATATATACAAATCTGAAGGCATTATTGAATTTTTTTTAACTTAAACACACTAAAAAAAAAAAAAAAAAAAAAAAAAAAAAAATTACAAGCTTTGTTCAATTACAGATTCTGTTTTAATATATTAAATTAAATATTAATATATATTTTATATATTAAATTAAAATTATAATTTACTTTTGAGTGGACCAGATGAGACAGTGCTGCAGTAATGCAGTCTAAAGGAAACAGAGGCATGTATTAGTTCTTAACTGTCAACAATAGAGAGAATGTTAAGCAGCATGGAGACACTACAGACATTATAGACACCAACACTATAAAGAGAAGGCGTTTCAACTTCATTGGTTTTTGTAATCGTTTTCGGAACCTGATGCGTAAAACGTGTTCCAAGAGAAGTTGGTAAAGGGGGTCGTTAAAATACAGAACATTGTTTTACATTGTTCAAAAAACATCTTAAACCAGTGATGCAATCATGTGTGATTATAAAAGGAGCATCCCAGAACAGCCGAAAACACAACTGAATGGCTTTCAACCCCTTAGATGGCATTGCATTAAAACCCAGCATGCTTCTGAGATATGCACACCAATGTCAACAATGTCCAGAAATGCTATCAGGCCTCTCTGGGATTGAGCTCCTCTGATTCCATTGTATTGTTGTGTGACAAGTCAACCTTTCACATTGTTTATGGACATCGTGTTCTCACGGTCAAATGAAGAAAAAGACCATCCAGCATAAAGTTCAAACACCAGGGCCTGTGGGGGGTGGGGTTATTAGTGGGTAACTGGCACATCTGTGAAAAAATAAGAGCGAATGAGAGCAGAAAGGTGTGAACCTGGGTACTACCTGAAGACACAAGTCTTCAGACCACAGAGGAAAGAACTGAGTGTGAGAACTGACTGCAGTACAGAGTGTAGGGGAAAGTTCATTCTACCACTCAGGGGCAAGAACACCAGAGCAGCCAGACCCAGCCTAACAGGTGTACCTAGACTTCAATGACAGACATGTGAAGAGCCTGGCAGTCAAATATCAATATGATATCAATACGATTAGAAATACTTGGATGCAATAAGTGTGAGTTAAAAAACATCAAGGTTGATTTAGGCATGGCCCTTTTTTTACTAGAAGAGAAATCAGACCACCAACTAACTTTTATCTAGAAGTGGAGGTTTGGAAGTTTGGCCTCTGGAAGTTTGGTTAATAAAGTGCAAGGGTGTTTGTATCTTTGTGGGTGAGCTTTCTGCAGTCTGTGAAACAATCCATCCATCTTCTTATACCACTTAATCCAGCTAGGGTCACGGTTGGAGAAAAGAAAGTGATGAAGCTCAGACGACCCTGTCCCCCGCAACTTCCTCCAGCTCATTCTGGGGAACCCCAAGCCGTTCCCAAACTGCATGTACTCACTGACTGCAGGTGCCTAAGCTCTAATGCACATCTATAAGGACCCTCACTCCTCTATGTGTTGTTTATTCATCCCTTCCTCCTCTAGAATCCCATTCATTTTGAGCAACACTTAGCCAACTTAGCAACTCCCAACAACCACTCCGTGAATAACCTTCACACGATAGCAGCTGCCTAGCAACACCTAAGACATCACAGCAACTGACTAGCAACACCACAGAAACCATCTGGGATCCGCCTAGTAACAGCATAGCAATCACCTGGAATACCATAGCAACCACCTAGCAACTCCATTGCAATCACCTGGGATACCATAGCAACCACCTAGCAACACCTTAGTAACAACCTGGGATACCATAACAACCAGCTGGGATATCATAGCATCCATCTACCAACACCATAGAAATCACCTGGAATACTGTAGAAACCGCATAGCAACACCATAGCATCCATCTGGGGTACCATAGCAACCACCTAGCAACAGCTTAGAATCTATCTTGCATACCATAGCAACTACCCAGCAACACCTTAGCAATCACCTGGAATACCATAGCAACCACATAGCAACTCCATAGCAACCATCTGGGACAAAATAGCAACTGTCTAGCAACAAATATTTACATATTTATACATTTATATGCTAGCATATAAATCACTGTGATTATTTTTTCCGCTGTCACCCCATTACATGTCGAGTAGCATGCTAAGACTAACACAATGTGCAAATTACCATTTTGGTCTTTCTAGATGAAATGTATAAAGTTTAAAAAAGACATTTCATTTTATCTTCAGTAGAGTGTCCTGTAATCGAGCTGCT
>JAVGWN010002437.1:0-11122 GCA_034552555.1 Semaprochilodus insignis
TCAATACTCTACAGCAGGGCAGCACTAATACACATACCACTACTAGATACTAAATAAGACAGATATATTAAATATACACACATATACATATAACAGAATATACAGAGACAGAAATTCTACGGTACGTACAATGTATTAGACACGGAGAATCTGAGAGAGAGAGGAAGTATATGTATGTCTGTTCTTTAAAGTGACTCAGTGTTACGGTCCACAGCAGCGATGTGTTATATTAATGTATTAATAATGATAAAGTGTCAGAGTGCAGCGGTGTTGGTGAAAGACCCTGATGGCAGTAAAGTGAACAGGCCGTATGCTAGGTGGCTACAGTCCAACCGGATCTTATGGACTGCCTTACTCAACACAGACACATCTGCACTAAATCACTCAGCTAATAACCGTCCAATCACATTCTCGCTCTTCCGCAGGCCAGTCGCCTCACATCACCACTCAATATTAATTCATATTACCTCCTTATCAGTCTGTAACATGTCCTGTTTTCTGATCAGTCTCTGATAGAAGGTGTTAAATATGATCTGAGTGGTCAGACTGTTTACGCTGTAGCTACACTGATTCACTTGTTTCAGGTTAAGGTGGTATCACTGACCACAGTCTCTCTCTATCTATACCATATCTCTATCAGCCGTAACAGTAAAACCACCTCAGTGTATCTATACTCGTCATCCACTGTATCAGCTCCACTGACCATACAGGACACTCTGTAGTTGTACAGTTCCAGACTGTAGTCCATCTGTTTCTCTGTGTACTGTATTACCCTGTTCTTCAATGGTCAGGACCCCCACAGGACCACCACAGAGCAGGTATTATGTGGGTGGTGGATCATTCTCAGCACTGCAGTGACACTGATGTGGTGTTGGTGCTGTGTTAGTGTGTGTTGTGCTGGTGTGAGTGGATCTGAGCAGTGAGTGGATCACTGCTGGACTGAGAATTGTCCACCAACCAAAACTATCCAGCACAACAGCGTCCTGTGGGGCAGCGTCCTGTGGGGCAGCGTCCTGTGACCACTGATGAAGGACTAGAGGATGACCAACACTGCACTGTGCAGCAGCAGATGAGCTATCGTCTCTGACTGTACATCTACAAGGTGGACCAGCAAGGTAGGAGTGTCTAATAGAGTGGACAGTGAGTGGACACAGTGTTTAAACACTCCAGCAGCACTGCTGTGTCTAAACCACTCACACCAGCACCACACACACTAACACACCACCACCACGTCAGTGTCACTGCAGTGCTGAGAACCCAGCTATGTGTATGTATGCATGCATGTATGTGTGTGTTCCTTTACATTTACCGTTTCTTGATCTCATTAATGGCGAGGTGGTCGAATCCCACAGACAGAGTGCTGATCACTTTCAGGTTGGGGCCTAGAAGGGAGAACACAGTAGTACAGGTTGTACTTGCGGTAGGTGTCTAAACAGGGGAGCTCCACAGAGTTCTTTCAAACTTCCGTCACATATCAGAGAGGTTTGGTGATGACCGGAATCTGTCTTAGTTTTAAGCAGATTTTGGTCCATCATAAAAACATCTCAGACATCAGCCAAGACATTCATAACCACTTCACAAACACTTCTGTGAGGGAGCTTTTAGAGGTGGACGTGTGAACAGTTCTGGCTCGGTTAGTTCTTTTAGGGTGGAGCATTTCACACCAAACCCACTCTGACTCAGTTTCACTCAGCCTTTAAATTTTGAAGACTGGTGGAGTTCCCCTTCACAAACTCAACACACTTACACCGTGTACACACTGATACGCCCCTCGCTCGGCTTTGAGCGTCTCTCATTTACCATGTACTGTTTATAGCCGACGCCGCACCATTTTACAGAAAGTCATGCTGAAATTGGTGTTGAGCTGATCAATAACACCACACTATATGTTGAAACATTGCTGTGAGGATTTGATTAAGGATTAGTGAGGTCAGGTACTGATGTTGGAACATTGCTGGGAGGATTTGATTGAGGATTAGTGAGGTCAGGTACTGATGTTGAAACATTGCTGTGAGGATTTGATTGAGTATTAGTGAGGTCAGGTGCTGATGTTGAAACATTGCTCTGAAGATTTGAAAGAGGATTAGTGAGGTCATGTACTGATGTTGAAACATGGGTGTGAAGATTTGATTGAGCATTAGTGAGGTCAGATACTGACGCTGGAACACTGCTGTGAGGATGTGACTGAGTATTAGTGTGTTCAGGTACTGATGTTGGAAGACCTGTTCTGGACCAGAGGTAACGGAAGGAGCTCTATCACTCAGCCCATTGCTGGGGGGCTTTATACCCTAGAGGGGTCCCCATGTTTGGCATTGGACAAGGTGACCTTAGGTGTGGCTGCTCCAGAGCCCCAGTTTCTATTGGTCAATGGATTCCAATAGAGACTGTACAATACAGACCTGGGCCTCTTATACCAGGGGTGTCAACATTCCCGTAGACTGCGAGCCCATCACTCACTCTTACATCCAGGAAATGGACAAACCTCTGGCAAGCAGTTTCCGCTGCTTAACCATGACCATGGTTCAATAACCAACACTGCAAGTGCTGCATCTAGGCACCAGCATGCACTGTGCATTAAAAGAGGAAGCAAAATTTCACATGTCATGGTGTTTGGTGCAACTTCCTGTTCCTCTTAAAGGTCAGGTCTGCATGCTTGCCGTTATCTTGCCCAGCAGTGGACAGTTGGGACTCGTGCTCCGATCGCCCGGAGATGCAATCACACACGGGCTTCTCGGCATGCAGCAACACGGGCCTACTGAGACAGATGCAGGACCAAACAGGAGATTGAACTGTGGCTAAAAGCTCTTCGAAGGCCTTGTTCTGTGAGCGTACCGCTTCATAACTGAGCCGTTTTTGCTTCTTCATGTTTCCACACCAAATTAACAGGCCTTCCAGGTGGACAGGGTGGCCACAGCAGGCCAGACAAACTGACCGTGACAGGTGGCTGTCGCTTCTCAGTACTGCACATCTGACTGTGGCTAAAAACCATCAATTAAAAGGGCAGCCCAGAAGGCCAGCATGCAAACGCGAATGACAGCGGCCTGCTAACTCGAGGCCAACACGGTTGGAACCGTCATCGTTCGCGTCCTTGTGCGAAGCATGTTTTGGGCATAGAAGCAGAACCTCAAGGTCACGGGTTGGATGTCTGAAGATGTACGGAGTACGAGACAGCATTCTGAGGACGGTCCTCCTCCCATCACTCCGCATAACTCCAGCAGGATTAAAGACTTTTCTAATTAGCTGTTCTGAGCGTGTACCGTGTGTATGAGGAGTAAGAGAAAACAGAAGGTGTCGAGCTGGAAGCAGGATCATACCGGCCGCGTCCAGCACCTCGGCATCGATCCGGTCAGACAGCATGCAGAGAAGACCATGAGCTCCTTCCACGCGCTTGAGGAGCTCTACCCGAGGAACAGGCTCATCCGAGTCCCACACCGACACGGTACATCTGAACTCGACAAGAGACAAGAGGGGGGGTTACAGAAGATCCATGTCACCAAAGAATCTCTCTCTCTCTCTCTGAAATGGTTCTGATGTATATGATTCTACATAGAACGTTTTTGAAAATGGTTCTACCAAAAAAAAAAAAAAAAACACATTGTGGGGTGACTGTTATGATGTCAAGCTTGTAACATGAGAAGAACCCTTTTTGGTGCTATATAGAACCTTTTAAGACACACCGACTTCACTATTTTTAAAGAACCCTTGAAGAACCATCTTTTTAAAGAGTGTACTAAGACCTTCTACTACTGTTCTACAGGGCAATCAGTAGTTAACGAGTACAAGAGGCATAACGAGATATTCATTAAAATGAAGGTAAAAAAGTTTCACTCCGGTCCTTTTTGGGGCCCATGTGGTTAATAAATCATAGCAAGGTTCACTTTTGAAAAAGATCATCACAACTCTAAAGAACAATCTGAAACTGTTCCTTGCATGGTGAAATGGTTCTTCTGTAAAATAAAAAGAAAACTGTTAATATAGTTCTCTATATAAGCTTTTTTTTTTGCATTTAACAGCACCAAAATGCGTTCCACTATTTTAACAAGGTCAAAATTTGAACTCAGTGTCTCACGCAAATGACTTCATTTCCCATAATTTTGACGTACCATCCGAAAACAATGATGCTTAAAAATTCACCAAGTCATCATTTCAAGATAATCAAACAAAGTCATTATTTCACACGGTACAATCTGAACGTTTTTGAAAACTGTGCTTTATAAAATTGTGGGGTTATTGTTACTTAGAATTTAGAAGTCATTATTTAAAAGTAGAGAGTAATTTTAAACATAGAAAGTCAGTATTATGAAAAGTCAGTTTTAAGAAAATAGGTCCATATTTGAGATAATAAGTCAACACAAAAATCCAACATCATTTACTTTCCCAATCAGTAAAGAACACAAGTCGTTTTGACCTAGTAAGCCGTTCGGTCAACATAGTTCTTCTAAAGACTCGACTAGTTTTTACACGTTCGTTATTTCGGGTAGTAAATCCTCATTATGAGAACACTATTCATTTTGTCTATACAGCCAGTCAAAACTCAGGATAGAGAGTTACTATTACACAGTCGGACTCACTTCAGACTCATTTGAGTGTCATTTGTATTTAGTAAGATGTTCTGTTGAGATACGTTTTTAACCATGTCCCAATTTTAAGAAAATAAGTTCTTATTTCTGAGATAATACGTCAATTTTGTTGACATATTGACCAGCTGAACCTGACTGAAGGTCAGTACAGAAATAAGTTTTACACCTTAAAAAGGTGTGGCTATTGCATTCTGGCCTCCGAGTTTCCCGTTCCACCTTAAATGGTGCAGCAGCTACATTCTAGCGCCTTAGGCACACTTTTCAGTTCCACCTTAAATGTGTTTGATTTAAAGCTGTAACACGAGGCTGGGGTTGGGATTCCAGTTTGTCAGCTGGAATTCCGGCCTCCGAATTCCCCATTTCACCTTAATTGGTTACATTCTAGCGCCTTAAGCGAACTTCCCCGTTCCACCTTAAATGTGTTTTAGTTAAGCCACATAAAACAAGAGGCTGAATTTGGGATTCCTAGTCGCCAACTTCTTGTTCCAACTTTCCCACTCCACCTAAAGTGGTGTAGCAGTTGCATTCTGGCCTCCGAAGTCCCCATTCCACCTTAAATGGTGCTGCAGTTGCAGCCCATAAAAAATAAAAGGCTGAAGTTAGGATTCCTATTCGCCAACTTCTTGTGAGGATTCTTGTGCGAGTTTTCCAATTCCACCTTAAATGGTGCAGGAGCTCCGTTGTGGTTCCTCAGGCCAGCACGTAACTGCTGCACCATTTAAGGTGGACCGGGAAGATTCGAATAAGCAGCTGAAGAAACCCTTCAGGTAACACCTGCGTACTTTGCTGCTGCTTTCTGCAGGAGCTCCATTCCCTCCTGAGGAATTCTCCTCGTCACGAACACTTTCAGCAGAGCCTGAGCGCTCATGGTGAAGAAGATACAGCTGCCGAATGAAGGGGAGATGTCTTGGAGTGAACGTGTCGGTGAAGGTAGAGCTACAGGTGGGCTTAAAATCCCTCCAAAGTCAAAGAGCAGCGAGCTAGCTAACAGGCTAACCGGCTCTATTTACTCCGCAGCGGTGGCATGGACTCACTGCGCATGCGTACGGAACAGGAGCGGCGCATGCGCACTGTACAAGTTATCCTTGGTTTGAGTATGAGCAGTTAAAGGCGCTTTATTGAAAAGAGGCACTTAATAATACTGCAAGAAAACAAAAGATCTGTCTGTTAATATGTGTGACACTTTGTTGATGATATCGCTTTGTGGTACAACCATCAATGGACAGCATTCAGAAAGATGTTTAATAAACATTAAAGGGGAATTCCACCCATTTTCAACATGTCTCTATTTAATCCATAATTAAATGGCTAAGATGTAAACAGAGCCATTCAGAGAGGTTTGATGTGAAACTCTTCATTCTAGAGAAACTTTGCAAGTCAGAATAGTTTACAGTGAATGGAACCAGACGTCCATCTCTAAATGCTCACTCATAGAAAGTTATTGTTACATGAAATTACAGCGTATGAATACGCTGCCCGATAAAACTCAGATGACATGTCTAGGTGGGTTTTGATAGTAAATAAACGTAACCCCTGGTTCCCATCACCACCACTGTTGAGAAATCTGAACCAGTGGCTGTTTACATCTCAAACCCTGATTTACACATAAACAGAGGTGATTTACACATATAGGCCTATATAGCTTTCAGCAGTTTAACCACGCCCACTCACGCTGAAGTTATAAGGAGTGTTTTAGCCTGGAGTGCGATTCGAAAGAGCCAGCCAATCAGTACAGACAGTACAGTATTTACGTGAACCAGCCTATACAACCTATACAGCCTTCTGTATCTAGGCAGCCAATCAGAACAGAGGCAGTTTACATATATTAGCCTGTTCAGCCTACAGCAGTTTAGCCCTGCCCACTCATGCTGAAGTTATAAGGAGTGTTTAAGCCTGGACTGCTTTTTGAACGAACCAGCCAATCAAAACAGAGGCTATTTACATATCAGCCTATTCAGCCTACAGCACTTAAGCCACGCCCATTCACATTGAAGTTAGAAGGAGTGTTTCAGGATGGACTGCTATTTGAATGAACAAGCTAATCAGAACAGAGGTGTTTTGCATATGTATTAGCCTATTCAGTGTACAGTACTTAAGCCAAGCCCCCTTGCACTGAACAGCTGAGGCAGCCAATCAGAACAGAGGGTATTTACATATATCAGCCTATTTAGCTTAGGGCAGTTAAGCTGCGCCCACTCACACTGAATGTTTTAGCCAAGACTGCTTTTTGAATGAGGCAGCCAATCAGAACAGCGAATATTTACATATATCAGCATACAGCAGTTTAGCTCCGCCCACTCACACCGAGTGTTTCAGCCTGGACTGCTTTTTGAATGAGGCAGCCAATCAGAACAGAGGTTGTTTGCATATATCAGCCTACAGCAGGGGCTATTTACATATACAAACCTATTTAGCCTACAGCAATTAAGCCACGCCCACGTATGCGGACGATTTGAGGACTGTTTCAGGCTGAACTGCTTTTTAAATGAGGCGGTCAATCAGAACAGAGCTTATTTACATATATCCGCCTATTCGGCCTACAGCACTTAAGCTACGCCCACTCACTCTGAAGTTATAAGGAGTGTTTCAACCTGGACTGCTGTTTAAATGAGGCAGCCAATCAGAACAGAGCTAATTTACATGTATCAGTCTTAAAGGGATGAAGAGGGGATGCAAACCGGTCACGTAAATATAACCTTTAATTGTTTTTAGTCCATAAAGTCCACACAGATGTTAGAAATGGAAATACAGACTTCAAATCATCACCAATTAGAGGAGCAGGAACGATTACAGTAATCAATGGATATCAGTCTAAGCCAAAACAATAAACGACAGTATGCAAATGACTATGATTTGCATATCCGTGTGTGTGTGTCTGTGTGTGAAGAGCTGGCCTCCTGTGGTCTCCGTCGTTTCACGCGCTTCTGCAGTGTCAATAAGAACACCCAGATCATAAATAAGGAACCTCCGAGGCGGTCCGAGCGCGCAGTTCTGCAGGCTGTGGCCCTTTAATGGCAAACTCAGCCGGTCCGCCTCTTCCATTTAAGGGCATGTTCACTTTTCTCGGCCGAGCGTTTCTTCCTGGTTCCCTCAA
Source organism: Semaprochilodus insignis (assembly GCA_034552555.1). Lineage (NCBI taxonomy): Eukaryota > Metazoa > Chordata > Actinopteri > Characiformes > Prochilodontidae > Semaprochilodus > Semaprochilodus insignis. The sequence goes on from JAVGWN010002437.1 coordinate 7,675, forward strand.
ACGAGCTGCACTCCCCTTTAAATGGCTATTTCAACCTCAGACAGAAGTTTTAACAGAAGGATTAAAATAACTTGGCGAGAGAGAGAGGGAAGGGGGGAATAACTAACTAACCAGCCCGCACCGAGGTGAAGGGGAGAGGAGAGGAGGTCTGTGTGGATCTTCTGGAGAAGGTAAGCGGAACTGTTTATATTGCTCTGCGTTTTTTCCTCCTCTTTTCTGAGGAACTGGCGCCTTTACGCGTCTGCACGTCTGCGGGAAACACACCAACAAACTGCCGCCTGGATGTTCAGCAGTGCGTTATTGTTACAGAGAGCAGGTTATTGATACAGGATCCATGAGCACCGCGCAGTGCGCAGAGCTGGCTCGCTGTTAGTGGGAGATTTCCCTGCGTCTCGGGCACTGTACCTGTTATTGCGTCGCATCAGACGCCTTGCCTCGTTTCTCGGGCAGAATACGCCGAGTTAATACGAGCCTTTAGCTCCGAGTGAGCCTGAGGAACTGACATAAGGAAGGAATGAACGGCATGTGGCAGGCAGCCATGAGTACTGTACCGTGCATGACGGTCTACGTGTCCAATGTGCTGATTCTTCCACCTTCTTGGGTGTGATGAAGCTGGCTTATTAAGCAAACCACTCACCATCAAAACCTACCCCTGTCCTGGCACTAATTGGCCATTTTATTGGAAACACCCACCTTGCACTGCTTCTTGCTGGCCGCTTTAATAGAAACACCCACCTTGTACTTCCACCAACTGGCCACTTTAATAGAAACACCCACCTTGTACTTCCCCTCACTGGCCACTTTATTAGAAACACCCAACTTGGGTTTTCACTCACTGGCCACATTATTGGAAACACCCACCTTGCACTACTTCTCACTGGCCACATTNTTCTCACTGGCCACATTATTGGAAACACCCACCTTGCACTACTTCTCGCTGGCCACTTTATTAGAAACATCACCCTTGCACTACTTCTCACTGGCCACTTTATTAGAATCACCCATCTTGTACTTCCACTCACTGGCCACTTTATTAGAAATACCCAACTTGTGTTTTCACTCATTGGCCACATTATTGGAAACACCCACCTCTCACTACTTCCCACTGGCAACTTTATTAGAAACATCACCCTTGTGTTTTCACTCACTGGCCACAGTGTTGGAAACACCCACCTTGCACTACTTCTCACTGGCCACTTTATTGGAAACAGTCTCTGGTCTCTGTTTATTGGTCAGTCTCTGACCCAAGCACTGCTGTTAGCTCTACGTGTGCTGCAAACCTGCCTGCTCTCCTCTCGGAGTGATCCAGCAGTGCTCTCTGAAGTGGGATTCCCTGGTTTAAAGACGAGGAGCTCAAGCTTCTGATGCTGGATCTAGAAGGTGGAAGTAAATTGATAGGTAGAAGTAAACCCCTACCCTGTATTTACACTCGCTGGCCACTTTATTAGAAACACTACATCTGCTGCAGACATCTGCAAACCATAGTCGGAGATGTTCAGTTTTAGAACCGGCCCCTGCTGGTCATGTATCTTCAACATTTCAGGTTTTTGCTGGATCACTAATGCTGAGCTTGCATCACAGATGCAGGTCAGGATTAGTTGAGCAGCTCAGGCATTTCCAAGGACTGTGGGGACGTATATGCATAATGCATGCTGGGTAATGTAGTGAGAGAACAACCATAGACAAGAACACTGTAACAAACCCACAATGTAATTTCCGTCACACTGATGAGGCTGAGGGGTGCGATGCTATAGAACACTGCATGACAGTCAGCCCTGTGCCGAGGCTGCAATGGTGCCGAGGCTGCAATGGTGCCGAGGCTGCAATGGTGCCGAGGCTGCAATGGTGCCGAGGCTGCAATGGTCACCAAAAACTGCAATGGTGTCGTGCCAGACTGTCATGGAGTGACTCAGAATGGTAGGTCAATGGTGGGTCATCTTCAGTGACGAGTCCCGCTTTTGTCTTGGTGGAGACGACCAACGAATCCGTGTGTGGAGGCACCGTGGTCAGCGCCAAGATGAACGGTTTGTTGTCACACGTCCAGAAGGCCTGGTGTCCCTCCACCTCCACGCCTACCGCACCATCTGTAGGAACTGTGTGAGAATGTTCAAGCGGCATGGGATGGATTATCACAGGACACCATTAGGAACCTCTACAACTCCATGTCGAGACATCTGGCATGTTGGGCTAGCCCGACTCCATACTGAGAGACACTACTTCTGTATGTGTAGCTCAATAAATATTGATCATATCAGTCTAAATTGATCATCAGTTATTGATCCTGGTAACCTTTATCTTCCTTCCCAACAGCACTGCAATCCCACACCTCCTTCTGGGAGCAACTGTTACTTTGGTGATGAGTGTAAATAGTAGATACACTAAAGGTTCAGACCACCTATCCAGTGACTCTGTGGTCAGAAACTGACCATTGATCAAGAACTAGAGAACTGACAACACAAACTGCCACTCGATATGGCGGTGTTTCTGATAAAGTGGCCAGTTGGTAGAGCAGTAAGCAGCACCTGATCTAAGTAAACACATATATACTAGAATGTTAGGTTTGTGTTGGCTGTGTGAAGATGAAGGAAGAAGTTGACGACAGGTGCCGTAAACACAACCATCCGCGCTCTAGGTGGGCCTGAAGTGGTCCGACTGGTCTGTACAGTAGCCTAACAGCATGCAAACGTTAATCCTCTCCCGCTGCAGCGCCAGCAGCGTTATTGTGTGTTACATCATGTGCTGCTGTAGCGTCTTGCCGTAACCGCTGACTCTCTCACCTCGTCTTCCCTAAACAGGAGTCCCTGTTTCTTCCTAAGTCCGACCCCCCTCGAGAGCCGCTTCTGTGAGCTCTTCTCCTGAATCTGGGATTGAGGTGGGAAGACAGCCGTGGGATGGCTTTGCTGACCCTGCACAGAACACCGTCTGTTTGCACCCCAACAGTGAGTTTAGAAACCCATACGGTCACTTAACTGGCCTGTTTCTGTTGTGTCTTGACTCCTTAATGCATGTCCCGGAGCATCAGTGACCTGTGACCTGGTTTCTCCTTCTCCTCCTCCTCCTTCTCCTCCTCCTCCTCCTTCTTCTCCTCCTCCTTCTTAGTACACATTTTTGGTCTGCTAACTAGTCCCACCCTTTTTTGAGATATTGACATCATTCCAGCTCTGGAATGTTCAGTCTGATCAGGAATAGTGTGTGGAAAAACATGGATAAATTCCTAATTTTTTTCCCATAAAGAATGAATGGGGTAGAAAAGTACATTCTCCTCTACTGTACTACTTGCTCGACCAACAGACTCCATTTCATCTGCTATAGTCCGACCCACACTTCTTTCCTTATCCCTCTTTCCGCCCATAGAGTTCCAAGAACTACATGTCTCACACAGCATTCTTAACGGTTTCAACCATGTGTGTGCATGTGTGTGCATGTGTGTGCATGTGTGTGCATGTGT
>JAVGWN010002438.1:0-11122 GCA_034552555.1 Semaprochilodus insignis
TTCCTACAGAGTACTGGGGAAATTAGAGAAGGGGTTGTGTAGGGGGGTGAATTCGGACCACAATAGAAGGAGATCAGAGAGAGCAAGCAAGCGAGGGGGGGGGGGGGGGGGTTGTGGCGTTGCGTCTGTGCATCGTAGGGGTCAGTGTGGGCGCACTCCTTAGAGATTTACCACCAGCCATACTTAACCCACATGAAACAGAGTGGAGTATGTGTGTGCATGATTGTGTGTGTGTGTGGTGTGTGTGTGTCTGTGTGTGTGTCTTGTGCTTTGCAATTTTCTCTCTCTCTCCCTCCCAGTGGAAGTGCCTTGCAGTCTGCCGTAACCTTTTGAAATGGCACATTCTGCCTGCTTCTGGCAAGCTGAGGCGAAAAAAAGCCCCCCGCGCCGACACCAGCGAGAGCGCTCCCGTCTCTGCACTTTTGTCTTACTCAATGCTTATTTGCCATTTTACTCAATTACCCATGACCCCCTGAAACAGTAGTTAAGCATTCATAAAATGTTGATTAAGAAGTCCAGATATTCCTGCTAGCCAAGAAAAACAGCCTAATGCAGAATCTAGAGGTGTTAGTCTCTGTTCTCTGAAAGGGCGTATAGCTGCACACCAAGGTACCAAGAACATTATCTACTGGACGAACCACCAAACATCATAACTGACCACCAAACATAGCTCACTAAATGCTCTACAGCCATCATTTGTCAGCATAACATCATCGTTCCCCGCTAAACACCAACATTCTCTGCCAAATAGCAATTGGAACGTTCACCAACAAGCACCAAAGCTCTTTACTGATCACCAACATCATCTGTCATTTCCCAGCAAACACCATCATTCACTCTGTATTCAGTAAACACCATCAACACCAGTGTAATCTACCAGGCGTTCACCACTGAACACCATTATTCTCCGCCAGATGCTCTCCACTGAATACTATAATTCCCCAGCAAACAACTATTCACACACAAACACCGTCATTCTCCAACAAACGCCATCATTCTTCTTTAAACCTCTACATTCTTAACCAAACACCGTCATGTTCTGCCAAAAACTATTGTTCTTCTCCAAACGCCTTCATTCCCGGCCAAATATCCCACAAGCGCAAACGTTCTCCAACAAATACTGACCTCTCCCAGATAACACCATTCTCCAACAAACTCCATAATTCTCCACCAAATACCAATAAAAACCATTATTCTCCAACACCATCATTCTCCGACAAACNATCATTCTCCGACAAACTCCATAATCCTCCACCAAATACCAATAAAACCATTATTCTCCACCAAATACCAACACCATTATTCTCTACCTAATACTAACAAACATCACTATTCTCCACCAAACACCATCATACTCCACCAAATACCGACAAACACTATTATTCTACAAAAACATCAATATTCATCAAATTTCTTTCTACATCATATTTTAACACCATTATTCTCCAGCAAACCCTTTAATTTTCTACCAAACACCTTCATTCTCCACCACCCACCAACATTCTCCACCAAACACCTTCATACTCCACCACCCACCAACATTCTCCACCAAACACCTTCATACTCCACCACCCACCAACATTCTCCACCAAACACCTTCATTCTCCACCAGACACCATCATTCCCCATCACCAAGCAACATTCTCCACCAAACACCTTCATTCTCCATCTCCCACCAACATTCTCCACCAAACACCTTCATTCTCCACCAGACACTATCATTCTCCATCACCAACCAACTTTCTCCACCAAACATGATCATTCTCCATTACCCATCAACATTCTCCATCTCCCACCAACATTCTCCACCAAACACCTTCATTCTCCACCAGACACCATCATTCCCCATCAGCAAACAACTTTCTCCAACAAACATGATCATTCTCCATCTCCACCAAACACCTTCATTCTTCATCACCTACCAACACTTTCCACCAGAATTCTCCACCAAACCCTAATGTTCTCAACTAAACACCATCATCTATGCTCTCATCAAACACCAACATTCCCCATCTAAAACCTTCATTCTTCATCAAACCCCATCGTTCTCTAGCACACCACCATTCTAATGTTCACAGTTGCCTTTAGGAGGTTCCTGTAAACTAACAGGAGAAAAGTCAAATAAACACGTGTGAACTAGGTAGAACATTCTAGAACATATGTGGGCACCAAACATCAAGCCAACATCTGAGTGCTAATATTCTGTGAGATGCTTAAGAGAAGGCAAACGAGAGTGTGAGGAGAATTACACATGATTAATCTGAGCTCATTTAAAAATTCAGTGCGTTGCTGAGATTTGCGGACGCAGCGGAGTCTATCAAATGTCACGCTGTCCGGCGGCCCATTGCCCAGTTTATGGAGTCTTTGGGCTCGGTAGCAGTGCTGCAGTCTAGCTGATTACAGTCATTCATTACTGTTGAATACAGTAGCGTCTTATTCCTCCCCTCTCTTTCCCGATCTTCTCCTGTATGTGTGTGTGTGCGCGTCTCCATCTGTCTCTGTCTCCTGTGCCTGGCCTCGCTCCCACTTCTCTATTGGCTTAGCTGAGTCTAATCATTTGCTGACTCTCCTGCTGTCTCTGGCTCGGCCTAGCCAGGCTAATCCACCCATCGGTAAATATCCACACTTAAATGCATGCGGCTCTTCTTCCCTGTTTAAAACGCACTGTTCCGTAGCACCGCGCACCCGCCGTGATCTCGACCCACCGCCAGGAACGCCATATCAGCTCACTGTGAGGCTACGAGAGCCGGCGGCGCAGAGCGGCAACCTTCCAACTGTAACGGGTGCCAACGCCTGGCTGCCGCTTTAATTAGTGAGATCCGTCCTACAGCGTGGGTGCATTCGTGTCTTTGTGTGTGTACGAGTGTGAATGTGCACACAACAACACAACAGTTTCCATCGTTCTCCGTAACTGGAATTAATCAGCAATGACATGTTTGTTGACTGAGGTGTGCTTTCTTTATCTTTGCGTTGGAGCTACAAGGCTAGCTAACAAGTAATGGAATACTGACATTGTTCGGCATACTGTTCTCCAGGGACACCTGGATGCTAGGCTAGTGTCACGCTTCCGCGCTTCCCCATCTCCTCCACTCTCCCGGACTCCACTTCCCAGAGGGCTACACTCGATGACTTCACTCCCACGTGCTACCGATCGGGGTCTCCGATTCGCTCTGGCTCTCCGGAGTTTTAGCCCAGCTGCACCCCGTTAACACACACATATAAGCCCCATGTTTTCCAGCGGTTCCCCGCGAAGCTTTGCCAACATTCTCTGTTGCAATTCTGGGCGTTTATCTCTGATATGTGTTTTTCTGGTTTTGATTTTTGGTATTTTCGACTACTCTTTTGCTCGTTCCCTTTCTGGCCTTGCTATCTCTCTGGTTACCGACCCCAGCTTCCGTTCTTTCACTCTCCCTTTAGTCTCGCCCTCCTAACCTGTCTGCCCCCGCGGCCTGCTTCCTTTGGTCCTGACCTGTGCTTGTCTCTGACTGTGTTTTTGCCTATTCCCCTCATGCCAAGTCGTGTGTTGCTGCTTAGTTAGACTGTTCAATTTTCTGATAAAACTTCTTTAGCTTTTAACTCTGAGCACGTTGATCCGGAGTCTTTTGTCTTGACAGCTAGGTAGGGCCACTAAGGTACCGGAGCACCTACATAAGCAGTTTCACAATAAAACCTAACAAGACAAAAGAAGCAAAGAATTAAAAAATAAAATTTAATTGGGAAGGCAAAAACACACTCATCATCAAAACGCCCAGATCGTCTGGGATTGCAGTGCTGTTGGGAAGGAAGATAAAGGTTACCAGGATCAGTAAATGCTTTCTGACAAGGCCAGTATTTATTGAGCTACACATACAGAAGTCTGTCTCTCAGTATGGCGTCGGGCCGCCGTGTTTGCTAACCCAACATGCCAGACGTCTCGGCACGGAGCTGTAGAGGTTCCTAATGGTGTCCTGTGATAATCCATCCCATGCAGCTTGAATATCCTCACACAGTTCCTGCAGATGGTGCGGTAGGGGTGGAGGTGGAGTGACACCAGGCCTTCTGGACGTGTGACACGTGACAACAAACTGTTCACCACGGTGCCTCCACACACGGGTTCGTTGGTCGTGTCCACCAAGACAAAAGCGGGACTCGTCACTGAAGATGACCTGCTGCCATTCTGAGTCACTCCATGACAGTCTGGCATGACACCATTGCAGTCTTTGGTGACGGTGACGTGGTGTTAAGGACAGTCGTTGTAACGGTCTGTGTGCATGTAGTCCTGCATTGTGCAGCCATCTGCCAATGGTGCTGCCACTAACAGGACGACTCATGAAGGACATCACTGCTTGCTGAGTGTTCGCAATTGTGGCTGTTGGGTCAGTCAGGTTGGGTCAATCATTAGCATGTCTCGCGATGCCAAACCTACCTACTAAGTTTCATTCCTATTGGTTGATTCCTTCTGAGTGCAACTATTTGTGCAACTGTTCTTTTGAGGTTGAGTGGAAATAGCTCAAAAGTCCAAATGAAAAGGCTAAATTTAATAAACACAATAAAGCAAATGATAAACTCAGTAAAAACAGGTACCGGCTCTCTGAAGGTGGCTGGAAAGCAAACGTTTAAAATGATTCAGTGACATCAGCGAGCCGAGTTTTAGAGACTCCTGTAGTAGTGAATTCCAGCTCGCTGGTGCACTTGTCGCTAAAAGTAGAGTTGTCCGATTCGTCTGGATTACAAATGACACATTGATTTTTTGTGTTGTGTCTTGTTTTAAACTAACTGGGCCTCAAAATGAATTCATCTAAAGTGCAGTTTCCAGGCCTATGCCGTGGAAGCTTCAAGTCCACACAGATGCCCTAACGAGGACACAATTTCCTGGAAACATACCAAGTACCATTGATCAGACTCTGTGACTCTGAAGGAAAGCTGTGAAATTAAGACTAAAGAGCTATCTGGGGCAATCAGAGATAAAGTCATAGACATGCACAAGATAGGAAGGGGCTACGAAGTACTACAAAGCGAAAGAAGCGTGTTTGGATGTCCCACCGAGCACTGTGGGATCAATAGCAAGGAAATTGAAACTGCATCATGCCACCCAGGCACTGCCTAGGCAAGGCCGTGCCTCAAAACCCAGCATCGGAGCAAGACGGGGACTCTAGAAGGAGCCACAGGCCACAGTGGAGGGAACTGGAGTGAAGGTGCACCACTCAACGATGTCAAGGGCTCGGTGTCCAACTGTCCTGTATTGGTTGGTTAAATGGTTAAAAGAAGCCATTGCTGAGGAAAAACCACCTCTTAGCAAGGTTAGTGGTCAGATGGGTCAAACGTAGAGCACACCGAACAAAGCCCATTCCTCAACAGACAGCATCCCACCAGAGACGCATGCTGGCAGTAGCATCCTGTGGTGGGAATGCTTTTCCTCAAAAGGGACTGGGCATCTTGTGAAAGCTAAAGCACAGATGGATGGTACGGAATACAGGGGATCTGTAAGACAACCTGATTCAGGATGCTAAAAAGCTAAAGCTTAGGAGAAACTTCACCCAGGCTCAGGTCCAAAACAACACAGCAGCTGTTCAACAACAAAAAGTCCAATCCGATCAAGAATCTGTGGCACTATCTGAAATGTGCTGTCCACAAGTATCCTCCAACCAACCGGAGCAACCTTGAGCAAATCTGCCAGCGGGCAAAACTGATAGAAACATACTCCAACAGACTTGAAGTTCGAAGTTATTGCAGCAAAAGTAAAATGTGGTTCTAGCAAGAACCTGACGAAGCTGAATACTTCAGTAGATGTTTGAGATCTACTGACGAATAATGAATATTGACCAATTAACAACCAATTAACCAAATTCGGTTGATTATACGAGACGCATCCAAGCTTGATTACTACCAACCCTGCTGAATATCAAGTCAAGTCAACGTTTATTTATATGTGAGTTTTACAACAGATGATGTCACAAAGCAGCTTTACAAAGAATCTGGTGTCCGAGCCCCCAGTGAGCAAGCCCAGGGCGACAGAGGCAAGGACAAACTCCCTCAGTTCTAAAGGAAGAAACCTCGAGAGGAACCAAGACTCAAAAGGGGAACCCGTCCTCCTCAGGTCAACACTAGATAACAAGACAAGCAAGGGAAAGGAGTGTTCAGTGTTTGTAAGGTAGAGAAATAAAAGTCTGATTAGTCCGTAATTAAGTAGTTGGGTCATCAGATGGGTCAGCAGGACGCAGGCCAAGCTCTGTGGTGGTTAAAGGCAAGCAGTGGCACTGCAGCAACAGCTCAGACCGCACAGGATGGGCAGCAGTTCAGCTCAGGCAAAGAGAACAGACAGACTGTTAGCTCTGACAGAAGATCTGAACACACTGTATGGTGTTAACAGTGCAGCAGTGACTCCGGCAGGCCTGGTTATTACAGCATATCACTAAAGGATGTAGAACAGAGATCTTCAAATCTGGACTTGAATCCAGTTTCCAGTCCTGGATGTTGTAATTACTGTTAGCCATGCGGCCAATCAGTTGGCCTTCTGGACGTGTGATGTGTGACAACAAACTGTTCATCTTGGCGCTGACCACAGTGCCTCCACACATGGATTCACTGGTCACCTCTACCAAAACCAAAGTGGGACTCGTCACTGAAGATGACCCGCTGCCGTTCTGAGTCACTCCATGACAGTCTGGCATGACACCATTACAGTCTTTGGTGACGGTGACGTGGTGTTAAGGACAGTCGTCGTGACGGTCTGTGTGCATGTAGTCCTGTGTCATGCAGCCGTCTGGCAATGGTGCTGGCACTAACAGGATGACTCATGGAGGCATCACTGCTCGCTGAATATCCGCAATCATGGCCGTTGGGTCAGTCAGGTTTAATCAGTCACCTAAACAAACCAGTTAATGATTGGTGATTACAAAATCCAGGACTGGAGATCGAATTAAGGTTCAGATTTGAAGACGTCTGACAAAGACGATGCCCCACAATATGAAGTAGGCCAAGATCTCTCAACCGCTATCACACTATAAAGGTTTTTGAGCAAGAAAACAGAATACAGAGTCTGCTCAGAACCAATCGGTCAGTATTGTTTTGTCCTATTAGCTAATGTTTGTGTTAGCAACTGGTTAGCATCGCAGCAGCAATTAGGGTGGCCGCACGTCCGGTTTTAGGCCCGGACAGTCCGGGTTTTCAACTCCCAGGCCACTGTCCGGCGCAGTACCTGGACGGAGGCCTATTAGTCCTCTTTTCGGGGTGAACTATTTAAAATGGTCACTCGCCTACAATATGATGTGTGCCATTGGCTCACGTCCGTGTCACAGGACATGCCTTGCATTTTATTGGTTTACCAAGGTCATGTGACATTGTGACTCGCCTACCGGCTAACCACAAATGCTAGTCAATTAGCAAGCTCCCATCTGACTGTGTTATATAGGTTAGGTTATGTATCGTACCCCCTTATAATGTCCTCCTTTTGGGGGGGTTATAAAGGTGGCCACCCTAGTAGCAACGGTTTGCTAACCCTTGACCTAGCTAACTTTAGCTCCGGTACTTGCTGTATCGTCCTTTGCTCTTGACGTTGTAGCATGGTATCTGTCCGTATAGCAATTGCAAAGGAGTTTAAGAACTTTGCTAGTCCGGTTCGGTTCATCTAGGCCAGTGTTTCTGGAGGCACCCTGCCCTGCGGATTTTTCTCAAAGGGCTTGTTAATGAGCTGAGAAGTTGAATCAAGAGTGTTGGGGGCAGGGAGGATGCCTCCAGGACCAGGGTTGAGAAACACTGACCCGGGCAATGTGCGCCCATGACTTTGGGGGGGCAGAGCTTCTGAAGGAGCCCCGAAGAGAGGGGTGTATTTGTTTTGCCGTTGAGTTCAAATATCAGCACGTATCTGTTTTTCCCGAATCTCCGACTGTGCCTTGAGGTGAAATTCAGAGTGGGAAAATGTGGAGTTAGAACCACAACCATTTCATCATCCTAATTACTGTCGGTTTCTCATTATAAGTTCATTAGTGGATTGTCTGTCCTCGTTAGAGCATTTGAACCAATCAGTCGTGTTGTAATGAGGGACAGGGTCTAAAACCTCCTCGCTGGTAGAAGCCTGGGTTTTCGGACTGGAGTAATTCCATATGAGCTAATTTACGGTTTTGATGTCTTTATTATTGATCTAGAATGTGGAAAAATAGCATGTCAGCCTGAACATAACCCTGGAACAGGCTGTCATACCGTCTCGAAAACAGCGTTTGAGATTATACTTGTATCAAATGATGTTGTTATGTTGTTACGTTGTGAGGCAGATGTAGATGTAGGAGTATGTCAGACAATGCCAAAGCATTATATTCTCTTATCTGTTAGCTATTTGCCTCATAGCTTCAGTAACATGTTAGCTATTAATCTCACAGGCTCATAGCTACTTGTTGGCTATTAGCTGCATAGCTTCAGTAGCTTGAAACTCAAACCATTGTCAGTCAAATCAGATTTGGCTGCTCGATACAGAGATTTGATTACTGATTCCTTTATGCGAAGTCGTATTTCCTAGTTAAATATCTGGTATATATGTGACCTTCTGATGAGCACTCAAATACAGCAGTAACTTGTTAGCTATTAGCCTCATAGTTTCAGTAACTTGTTAGCTATTAGCCTCACATCTTCAAAGTTGGGTGTTAGCTATTAGCCTCATAGTTACAGTAACTTGTTAGCTATTAGCCTCGTAGTTTCAGTAACATGTTAGCTATTAGGCTCATAGTTTCAGTAACTTGTTAGCTATTAGCCTCACATCTCCAAAGTTGGGTGTTAGTTATTAGCATCATAGTTTCAGTAACTTGTTAGCTATTAGCCTCATAATTACAGTAACTTGTTAGCTGTTAGCCTCATAGTTTCAGTAAATTGTTAGCTATTAGCTTCACACCTCCAAAGTTGGGTGTTAGCTATTAGCCTCATAGTTTCAGTAACTTGTTAGCTATTAGCCTCACATCTCCAAAGTTGGGTGTTAGCTCTTAGCCTCATAGTTTCAGTAACATGTTAGCTATTCGCCTCATAGTTTCAGTAACTTGTTAGCTATTAGCCTCATATCTCCAAAGTTGGGTGTTAGCTGTAAGTCTCATAGTTTCAGTAACTTGTTAGCTATTAATCTAATATCCTCAAAATTGCACGAAAGCTATTAGCTGCATTGTTTCAGTAAAATATTAGCTATTCGCCTCATATCCTCATAGTTGCTTGTTGGCTGTTAGCCTCATCGCTTCAGTAACAGCATCATAGCAGTCATACATTGTTAGAAACCACGCAGGCAAATCTTAATTCAGTATATTCTGTTGCTTGTTAGCCTTTAGCCTCACAGCTTCAGTAATAGTCTGAGATATTTAGCAGCCTAGTTGAGATCATGCTCACGTCAAGAGGTTATTAAATAATGTAGATAACAGTGTGTCAAACAGCATCTAAAGAATTCGATTCTGTTACTTGTTAGCCTCATAGCTTCAGTGCTAACACCAAACATGTCTTGGTTGGTCAGCTAGGTCTGAGTAAAGGAGAAAACTGGCCAAATGAGCTATTCCTCCACACAAACAGTCATCTCAGTCTTTCCACTGTGTCTCCGGTCCGTGTGTCTGAGTGGCGGCCACAATTACACATCAACAGATTCGCCCACGCCATCAGATGGAGTGGTCCTCAACATCCTGCCCCAGTGATCTTTGACTTTGTGACCACGCAGGCCGCACCGTACTCCCAACGGCGGGCGTCATTTCGGCCCCACAAGGCGCTGCACTGGGAGCGGTCATCGTTTAATTACGCCGGAGCTGCGAGACAGTCATGTTTCCGCCGTTATCACGCCGACCACAGGGAGTAAAACAGCCCATTGATGGTGTAATTTACAGCGCACAGTAAAAACTAAACCCGGGAGCAGCTTATGACTTTTATTACATAATTTAAAGCCCACAGACGCTCCGTTACATTCAGCGGTGACATTTGCGTTTAAATTAGTCATGTGGCAGACGGTGACTTATAAAAACACACAGGCAGTCGAAGGCGAAGTGATAACGGTGATAAAACGCGAATGAACAGCAGAAACCAGCTACGTCCTTATTAACGGAACGAGGAGCCGCTTCAACTCCCAGCTGAGGCACTGAAGGAAAGCGATCGAGGGAATTAGCGTTCTAGGTCAATTCGCGGAGATATTCCGAAAGTGTGCTGTGATTGCTGCCTCCCAGGATGAAACATACGGCACCCTCTACACCCTCCCAGTCTTGCTGATTTTAATGGGGGGCTTTCCGCGTGTGAGTGTTGGTAAACGCTACTCCACCCAAGCCAACGCGAACCCTTAACCTCAGCCACCAAAAGATCAGCCTTGGCTGCTTTTGCTTTGCTAGTAGCAGCTGCAGTTTTGGGAGGAAGGTTGGAATTCCTCCTACAGGATTAGTCGTGCCGTGTTCTCTGTGATGGTGGGAACATGTAGACCCCACCAAGCACGTAGCCCGCACACATGTTTTATCCGGTACACCACACTTCCCTGTGACCCTGTAACGGTTTGGTGAGAGCATGGAGGGAGAAAATGGGTATGATTATGCCATCGTTACTGAAGGGTCCGTGCATATACACACACAGGCTTGTTTTTATACAGTGTTGGGATGTGGAGGCCATATGTGTGTGTATATATATATATATATGGAGCCCACTCCAGTTTCTTCTTAAATCAGCATCTCCACATGTACAGCAGGTTCTTAGTGAGGAACAGAAGGTTGGGTTCTAGCTTTACTGGCAGATACAGTGAGCGTCTGGTTCATAAGAACAAGGTCAAGCAGCAAACACACAGGACAACACAGCTACAGACTGGCAGAGGGAGGAAACCATGCTCTACTGACCGTGATGAGCGCCACCTCATTCCAGTGTCACTTAACCACCGTAAGATGACCTCAGGTGACCTACAGACAGACTGGCGAGCGGCGGCTGGGGTGAAATGCACAGCGAGCATGGTTCTAAAAACAGGCTTCTGGAGGGTCATTAGTGATTTTCTAAATAAACAGATCTAAATACAATATTTGATCTGGAATTTGGGAGACGTGTTTCCAGTAGCGTATAGAATAAAACAGAACTGCTCATTTTGGTCAAACACAAACCCAGAAACTGTACAGCTAGAGAAATTTTGAGATCATTTTGAGGTGGTCTCTTACATTTTCCA
>JAVGWN010002439.1:0-11121 GCA_034552555.1 Semaprochilodus insignis
CAGATATAAAAATGCACATCTGTCTTTATTAATAAGATTATTTCTGTGAGCAGTGGGATCCTGTAGTATGCTGTAGTTCATAGTCATCGACACTTTGCTATAAGATCCTTATGGGAATTCTGTAGACATTCCTGAAGTATTAGTATAACTCTTGTCCATAATGGGGATCACTGGCCTATGTGATGTCACAGCGAAGCTACCCTAACCGTGAGGTTTTCGTCGCTGGCCGTCCGGCCCTGCTCCTGCGCGGTGCTGTAAAGCGTATCCTGCAGGTATTATTACTGCAGTAATCTCAGCTATGGGGCCACACCTCAAATGATCTCACTGACTCGAAGCCGCTGGCTCACTCTGATTGAAATCAGTCGAGCTGGAAGGCTGAGCAGGTTTCAACAGCTTTTCTTCTGCAGAGCTGATTTGCTCATAACCCCGTCTGACACAAGTCTTCCTTCAGGTCCTGTAGAGAGAGCAGCAGGCCCAGGCAGAGTGTGAGAGTGTGTGCATAGTAACCGTGCAAGGTAGACTGACTGTACGAGTCGGAGATCATCCAGTCAGCTCAACTCGTACTGTGTTCATCATTTCCGCCCACCTAAATCAAATTCATGATGGCACAATATAACATGTACACCTCCAGTCAAAAGTTTAGAGACGGCTACTTATAGAAGGCTTACGTTTATCTTAATGAAAACATCAAACTATAAAATATCACTTATGGAATTATACAGTCCACCTTAAAAACCTCCAGAATGGACCTTTGCAGGAGGATGAACAGCTTTCTTACCCTGCAGTGGAGCTGATAGAACAAGGTGTCTTTCTAAGCAGGTTTGGAGCAATTCTATTGGTCGGTCCCTCATGAATATTCACTAAACTGAAAGGAGAACTAGAGCTTTTACACTGTGCAGAAAAAGAGATCAAAGTTTTTACACCACTAAATATATATTAGAGGTGGAGATATGGAGAAATATCATACTGTGGTACATCAAGAGGATATGTGGTATATCAGGGTATGTACTGGTTCAGACTCTCATCAGTTGGAGCTGTTAAGTATAAGACTGTAGAGTCTTTAAGATCACCAGCTACATCCATTTAGGTGGGGGTGTCTAAACTTATATAAAATGTTGTTATAGTGCCAATGTTATAGTTCATTTTTCCTTATTAAGACAGCAAAATTAGTCCAGTTTAACTAGATTTGGCACAAATACAAAGCATAGTTGGCCCTAACCAATGTGATGCTCTCGGCAAGATTTTGGCTGGTGCCTTGGAGGGTGAAGCCCAGGTAATAACAGCACAGTCACATTATAGCCTCTAACACTAACAGGAGTATATTAGACCTAGCATTCGTACACAGAGCATCTACTCAGTGAGCACATGATACAGGCTGTATACTGTACATATTAAATACAGGGAATGAACTGAAAATGAAAATCTAAAGTCTTATATCAGCTAATGATTAAAGAAACAGGCACAGTTTAGGCTAAGATGGCAGTCGGTAACCCTCAGGGCAGACGGTGGATGGTTTGTGAAGCACACTGACAGGATAAAGTGCATTTCTCAGAGTGAAGAAGGTTTCACCTTCATAGTCTTTCCAGCTTCTCCTAACGGATTTAGGGTGGGAGTAACTGATGCTAACTCTTGCTAGCTATCTGGTTTTTAAATTAGTAAACATTATCGAGCTAGCTAACTGTGCCCTGAGCATCTGACAGTAACTATTACTATACAAAAGATGAAGTATTGTTCCATCACATTACATTCCCTCTGTCTTTTGACCGCCTTTCTTTCTCTTTCCTTTTATTCCTCCCCTGGGCTCCAGAGGGCTTCTGCCTTTTCCACGTATCGGCTTGCAGCTGCTGTGTTGTTAGCTAATGTTCACTCACTTACCCCCTCAATGTTTAGTAGTATGTAACTCTACTGGTTTTTTAAATGCCTGAAAAACAAAATATTGTCACAGTTATTACATAATCGTCTGATCACGAGTGCAATTATTTCCCACATTCACCATCTTATTGTATTCCGGCAAGCGTAGCGTGAGCTGGCTGGGTTTTCATTAGTTGGCTTGAGCTACATAAACGCACATAAAGAGATCTTCTTCTCTTTTATAACTTAAAGTTGTAACTTTTAACGGTGTGCTATAGCAGGTTTACAGCAGACGTCTGGTTGGTAATTGCATAGCTAGTACAGACAATGCTAATATTAGCATGTGTGCTTGTAGAATAGGTGTTTTTCACTCATGTTTTCAGAGTCGCAAGAAGAAAAATATGAGCTTTAGTTGAAATTACTGTGTTTCAGCTGAAATGGTTGATATTGTAAGGCAGCCAATTTAGCTGCTATAGGCTTGTTTTTATTAGACAGACGATTAAATCATTACAAATCACAATCATTTATACCACAATCGTCAACTTAAACATTCTGATGGTAACAGGCCTTTTTCCATATTGTGTATAAATTTCACAGTATTATATTTTTGCCATAATGCCCAGCTCTAGTCAGGTTTTCACTGTGACTGTAGTTTATGAAACACAGTACGTGTGTTTACACGCACTGGATAATCTGATAGCTGCGGAAAATCTGATTTTGTCCGTAATTAATTCACCACGTTTACATGCACTTGAGTAATCGGAGAACAGGGGAACTCCGGGTCTGCATGAGTCAGACAGTAATCAGACTCCGGTTTTGCAGCTGGCCAATAAACTCACAGAATAAGATGTGATACAGTGTAATATGAAATTCACTTTAGTCACTTTATGAGGAAAACATGATCATGTCATCTATAAGACGATGAATACTTCACTTCACTTCGTCAAACGTAGTTTCAGCATCGCTCTAAATGTGTGTTGTTACTGTTCAGCATGGTTCAGGCTGAGAATGATGAAAGAAATCAGAGTAAGAGTTTACATACTCTGAGAAACTCCATTACTGAGCTAATGACCACTTGATTAATCAGATAACTGCAGAAATATGATTATAATGGGATTATTAAGTGCATGCAAACACACTCAGTGTTGAGCTGTCAGTAAGAGAGTAAGCCTTGTTCATATGTTAAAGGGAAATCTGCTGCGTCTGTAGTAGATACCCTCAGGAACGATTTCCTGCACTCAGAAAATGACAAACACATGGACTCAAAGCAGCAGCGGGATTGATCGTTTCTACTTCTGTCATCTCTTTTATTAAAGTCTGTCTCTCTCTCTCTCTCTCTCTCTCTCTCTCTCTCTCTCTCTCNCTCTCTCTCTCTCTCTCTCTCTCTCTCTCTTTGTCTCTGTCCTTCTCTCATTCTCTCTCTCTCTCTCTTTGTCTCTGTCCTCTCTCTCTCTCTCGTGACCGTGTGTAAAGAATAGAGGACGGTGGTCTTCATTTATACCTCTGTGATTCCCTGTGAAGGGTCTGAGTCTCCAGGGAGGGTAAATCTAATGATGATGAGGAGGAGGAGAGAGACATGAGAGACATAAGGATGACAGAGACAAAGATGAGAGATATAAGGATGAGAGAAAAGAGAGAGAAGAGATGGACCGAAGGGGAGAGAGAATAAGACTGTGAATAGAGAGAGAGAGAGAAAGAGGGAGGAGGGAGAGGGAGAAGGATGTGTTGAGAGAAGGAGGGAGAGAGAGAGAGAAAGAGATGATGGTGCGTGAGAGAGAGATCGGGAGAGAGAGAGTGTGTGTTCTCTGGGGGAGGGTGTGTGTGAAGGACAGTGGGTGAAGGGTGTGTCTACAGGAAGGGAGGATGCTGAGAGAGGGAAAGAGGAGGGATGGGGTGTGGTGCTTTCTGTCCAGGGAGGAGCTCTTTAACTGCATCATCATCATCACCACCACCACCACCATCACGTCTCCTCCATAATCGTGACACGAACACACACGTTCTGGTACCGCCGTCGAGCGGTTAGACAAGCACATAGACAAATGGCCTGATCATGCAGAGGCTGAAAGCGCGGTGGAGAACCTTTAGAGCTAGATCTCATCGGTATCGCAGAATTGTGTCACAGCATGCCTTTCTGAGCATATCATGGTCGTAACCGCTGTCGTTCTTTTCTAGTCCAGTTTATTTAAAGGTGCCATAGAATAGATTTACATTGTCTAAATAGAAAAAGGAGAGTTCAGTATATAGAACTGACGTACTGTGACAAACACTGTTGCTCCGCCTTCATATCCAGATCCTGCATTTCCAAAAGAGGACGGGAAAACGGTCATATTCCAAAATCCTAAACTGTTACGGAACAGACTCTTTAATATTTACACCCCCAACATTTACATACCACCACAACAACGGAGCTACAGCAACCAACATGGTGGACTATGTGGAGAAATCCAGCATTCCAGGTTGGGAAGGGGATGTCAGCACTTTCATTCCCTTCCCAAGGAACCCAACCCCAACTGTATATGGCTGATGTTCATCTTTAAACCAGACTGAAGTTGCTGCCTATTCACCAGCTTCTAAATCCAATATACCGTTCTACCTTAAATGCTACAGCTTGTACAGACACCAGAATGTAACTGTGGCACCATTTAAGGTGGCACAGAAAATCTGCAAATCAATCTGGAGAACAGGAACTTCAGCTCCCACATCTTTAACAGGATCCCAGACAACTTTAATCCATAGTCGTTAGTTTGCTCTGCACAATATGGGGCAGCATTTGACCCTGAAGAGACTGAAGAGAGGAGCAGCTCCACCTTTATTAGCATCACAACCCCAACAGCAGCCTGTAAGTAGCAGCCATGCTGTGTGATTGTATCCGTGTTTGCCGGTTGAAGCAGATCATCTTAAACTGAGAGTTCCATAGTGAGGATCAACTTTAACCTACTGTGTGTTGATGTCCAGATGGAAACCCAGTAGCTAGTACAGGTAACGTTAGCTGCTAGCATTAGCGCCAAGTAACTAGCATAGCTAACTAAATAGTATGAGGGTGGAGCTTATTTACACAGAGGCTTATTTTATTTAGTCTGTTTCCACGTGTTGTGTCATCACGGGCAGCGTCTCGCTGTAAACCAGCCAATCAGAGCAGAGCTCATCTAATTATTCATGAGCTCACCAAACAAGGGAAAACGGCTCATTTCATTCTAGGACTGAGTCATGGGGTGTAAATGGGGGTGTAAAACAGCATCTGGCCATTTTTCACCCCAAACAAAGTCACACGCCTTCTATGTAGAACATCAGCGAACAGTCTGAATACTGAATAAATGGGTTCTATGGCACATTTAAGCTCTATTCTATATCATACTCTCATCTAAGTCCTTCATAGTTCATAGTTGTGAGGTGGAGTACGTGTGTAAACGTATGACTGAATAGCTGGAGTAAGTGCGTGCGCCTCAGTGGGCTGGAGGTGAGCGTTAAAGCCTCTGGATGGATCTGCAGCGTCTGTTTGATGAAGCTGGGTGAGCAGCTGCGCACGAGGAGCCGAGAGGGTGTTGATTGCTCGGATGTCGTCCGCAGCAGGAGGGCTTTGAAATCCAGCACAGGAAGTTCCCTCCTCTACAGGCATGGCTGGAGATGGTAGCACATGCAGTGGTGCATGCTGGGTAGTGGCAGGGGTGAAAGGCTCACAGCGTCTGCTCCTGTTATTGGCTGGCGGGGAGGAGGAGCTGTGAATGACGGGACTCCAGTGATCATTTTTACTCTAAAGTAACTACTTAATCTGAAGGGATATGACGGGCGCGTGTCGTTTCACATTATCAACGGCTTGATTTTGATGTGGTATATAGGATGAATAGATGGCTCACCGGACCAAAGATTAGTCATCTGTGACTGTACACCTGCAGATTCAGCTACTTTCTTCACACTATGGTCTTTGGCATGCCCAAATGCAGTCACTCCTTTTAGCCAATCATTAACATCTGCCTTGGAGCCGTTTTCCACACATGGAACGAGACATTCACTGCACTGTAGCACCTCTTCCCAATCTATGGATCCCGTCACTCACATCCCACAGGGATTTATAGCCCTGTCATCCTCGTGCAGCGCCATCTGCAGGAGCCTGAACACGTTTTTTCAGTGTTTCCTTCATTTTGCCTCTGTTTCACCACTGCATTGATTAAATAGGCTAAACCCCAGAGAACAAGAGGATGTGGGCCACACCCATAAATTATTTGATCTTTTCACTTGTTCTGTTTGTGTCGACGTATTTCAGTGGCTGCACGTTCGGTCCCAAGATTAGGCGGTTTAATGAATCAATGAATCAATGAAATACAAACCCAGTGAAGTTGAGCGGGCTCTTCTGGGTAAATGCATCATACAGTATCTATTAGGACTTAAAATTAATTTAGGTGATCACTCTGGTGTTAAAAAGCAAAACAAGAAATCTATAATGTAGAGCAGCGTGTTTAAAACCTTCTGGAAGTCAGTTTTAACAGAAGTGAGCTGAAACTACAGCTACCCGGAAACGTGCAGTACTGGATGCTGATGTCTACTGTCCTCGGTGGATGGTGCTGATGTTGGTGCAATATCTTGTCACTGCTTCTGGGTCTACACTCTTTAAAAAAAAAAAAAAAAAAAAAAAAAAAAAAAGGTGTTCTTTAGGGGTTCTTTAGCGAACACTGTGGTTGTATATAGAACCATGAGCATTCAAAGAACATTATGTGTGCTTAAATGGTTCGTTGCAGTGTGACCTTGTTCTTCAGACTGATGGAGAATGTTTTGTGTATATGGTTCCATATTGCATAAAAAAACAGGTTCTTGTATTATGTTGCTGTCAAGCTTTTAGTGATGGAAGAACCATTACTGCTACTGTATACAGCTCTGGAAAAATTTAAGAGATCACCTGAAAATGATCAGTTCCTCTAGTTGTACAGTTTCTGGGTTTGTGTTTGACCAAAATGAGCAGTTCTGTTTGATTCTATACACTACTGGAAGCACGTCTCCCAAATTCCAGATCAAATATTGTATTTAGATCTGTTTATTTAGAAAATCACTAATGACCCTCCAGAAGCCTGTTTTTAGAACCATGCTCGCTGTGCATTTCACCCCAGCCACCGCTCGCCAGTCTCTCTGTAGGTCACTTGAGGTCATCTTACGGTGGTTAAGGGACATTGGAATGAGGTGGCGCTCATCACGGTCAGTAGAGAGTGGTTTTGGCCTTCTGCCAGTCTGTAGCTGTGTTGTCCTGTGTGTTTGCTGCTTGACCTTGTTCTTATGAACCAGACGCTCACTGTATCTGCCAGTAAAGCTAGAACCCAACCTTCTGTTCCTCACTAAGAACCTGCTGTACATGTGGAGATGCTGATTTAAGAAGAAACTGGAGTGGGCTCTTATTTATTTCCAGAGCTGTAGAATAGAACACAAAAGCAAGTCTGTGAGCCACTAACTAACACACTAGCCATGATAGAACATTACCGTATGACACAGTATGATGTGCTGTTCAGCTAAATAATACTGGTTTCTGTCTCTGTCTCTTGCCTGCTGTAGTGTCGGAGCTGCAGGAGGAGGGGATGAACGCCATAAACCTGCCACTGAGTCCCACGCCGTACGAGCTGCATCCGGAGGACACCATGCTGGGTACTGAACGCTCGTACACACTTCTCTACCACAGTTTGGAGCCCTGCGCTACACGTGCTACACTGTGATGTTCATGCTTCTAGACTCTTTTCAGATCCCCTCACAAGCTGTCTAATTACCATCTAATATTATTACCTTCATAAGTCATCTAATAATCAGATTTGAAGACTGGATATCAAACCCACGAAAAGGTATTTTGGGAATACTCGAAACTGGGAATGACAGTATCCATACATTTGGCTTTAATTTGAGTGAACTGTCCCGACATCCCCTTCCCAGCCTGGAACGCTAGATTCCTAAACATAGTCCACCAGACAGGGACAGCGTGGTGTAGTTGGCAGCCTTATCCACAGCACCTAGGAAGCAGTTGGGGGTTAGGTGCCTTGTTCAAGGGCACTTCAGGTGTGTCCTGTCGGTTCAGGGGATCAAACCAGTGACCTTCTGGTCACGAGGCTGGCTCTCTAAAATACAAAACTGTTAATTCTGTAACGATTGATCACACACTTGTTTTTGTGAATTGTGGGGACTTGTCCAAACTTTAACCAGAACTACTACCAGCCTAACCCTAACCCTCTAACCTTAACCTTACCTTAAGCCTGAAATGTAATGATCTGTGTTGTAGGGATCAGGTTATGGTCCCGACAGGGATGAACAGTCCCCGCAACGTGAGTATATGAGCAGGTTTTGGTCCACACAATGTGTCATAAACCTGGTACACACACACATACAGGTTTATGGTGTACCAGGTTTATGTACAGTGTGGGGCTGTTTTTATATCCACCTTGTGTCCACCTTTATTCCTTGTGAGGACCAGCTTGTGGGCATTAGATTTACAGATGAAGATTTTTTTTAAGGTCAGGGTGAGGTTAAGGCTCTGCTTAGGGTTTGGATAAGTCTTCAGGAAATGATTTGAAGTCTGAGTAATGTCCCCACAATTCGCAGAAACAAGTGTATACATACTGCATTTAAAGAAGGCTTTTTCTTTGAGGAAAAAAATACTTTTAAAATTAAATCTAAATTTAAAGTCCAAACATTAAATGTAGAATCGGAGCCATTCTGGGTGGGTTTGGTGTGAAACCCTGTATTCTAGAGAGACTAACTGAGTCAGAACTGTTTACAGTGGTGATGAATGGAACCAGACGTCCACCTCTAAAAGCTCCCTAATAGAAAGCTAATACGTGAGATGGGACGTTGTTTTATGATAAGATTTCGACTTTGGATGTAATTTTTTTTAAATCCATTCGTGGTGGATGGATATATGCTGGGCATTGTGAGGCAAAATAGTCCTCGGAAGGTCACCGGTTTGAGCCCCTGTACTGGCAGGACACGAATTAAGTGCCCTTGAACAAGGCACCTAACCCCCAACTGCTCCCTAGGTGCTGTGGATTGTGCTGTTGACTACTCCACGCTGCCTCCTAGTGTTAGGTGTGTTCACTGAAATTAAAGCCAAATGTACGGATACCGTTGTTCCCAGTTTTGAGTATTCTCAAAAGACCCTTTCATGGGTTTGATATTCTGTCAGTGAGGCTTTAAATCTGATAATCAGACGGCTTATGAAGGTAATGATGAATAGACGGTAATTAGACAACTTATTATTTGGGATTTATGACTGTTTTCCCCATCAACATTCCATACATCAACTCGGAAGACTATAATTGAGTTGTACCCTGTCTGGGTAGTCGGGGTGATGAGAGGGGTGATGAGAGGAGTACTATAAATATAGAATATGGATGTGCACCTCCAGACAGTAAGTTGGATGACTGTTTATGATGTCGGTGTCCTGTAATGACCTGTGGTCTTCATCTCTCTCTTCTAACAGAGGAGAACGAAGTGCGCACCATGGTGGACCCCAATTGCAAAAACGACAACAAACTGCAGGAACTGAAGAAGGTTAGGACGAGGAGCGGACAGTGTGGCGCAGGAGACATATCGGCAGATATCCGTATCACTGTTCGGTTAATGTTTGATATCTCCATCAGGTGCTGATCGACTGGATCAATGATGTGCTGGTGGGCGAGAGGATCATTGTGAAGGACCTGGCGGAGGACTTGTATGACGGACAGGTTCTCCAGAAGCTCTTTGGTGAGGGTTCTCTCCTCTGCCTCTTTAAAAGAAACTGCAGTCGGTTTGTGCGCTTTGTGTTGTTACGCTGACAAACCAGAAGTCCTGGGATAGCAGTGTGTGAACTGATTGTAAGGTGGTGTTACCTCAGGGGGCGGCTTAACACCAACTGTGCATTAAACAGTGTGGGAGTGTGTTAATAAATACATCCTAATTAACATTATTTTCTAGGGTTGCTCCTAAAGCTGTAATGAAATGCGCTGCTTAAAATGGGAAAAATCTTGAGCCTGATTAGACAAATGTGTTTAATCACAATTAACTACACAAAATAACGTGAATAATCTCAATTTAAATATCTAAATTGCTGACGTGTATAAGACATTAATATGAAACTGAGTCTTAACACTGCAGTGCTTTAGGACTACTTGGCCCGGATCACCCTGGCAGTTTTAAAAGGGAATCCGTTATGCTTTTCCGGTTTTCCCTCTTTACTTTAGTGTGTTATGGAGCTTTTAGTGCATGTTAACGTTCTGCAAAGTTCTAAGGCCCAAAAGTAAACGTCAGAGGGAGAACCTCTCTCCTACAGAACCCGCTTTTCTGAGCTGCCTGAAACACCTTGTTGGAATTCCAGCCCTTTTCTCTGTTACACTGTGATGTCATCCTGTACCACAGTCGTTATTGCCCGCCTACCAGCAAGCTTGGCACGGCCTCACACCCCACACAGAGAGCTAAACCAGTTAAAACTGACCACTCTGAGACATTCTGCTCCAGTCTAGCTTGTAGAGGTGGCTGTACCAGCTTGTTCTACCGGACTATGAGGACAGAACTGACACCGAGCTGGCAGAACTGACACCATTGTAATAACAGCCACAGTGGTGTGGGTTGCGGAGCTTGTAGCAGCATGTTGTTCTGGTAGTTGACCAATTAGAACAGTGTTTCAGCTGACCAATCAGAGCATAATGGGCTCATTAGGAGACGGGACTTAAAGACACAGGAGCTCTAACAGGGTGTTTGAGACAGAGAGTGAATGTAGGGCTGAATGATGTTGGGGGATACATGTAATTGTGATATTTTGGACCAGTATTACAACTGAGATTTAAATTGTGATTATTTTCTATAAATTCCAGGTGTGTTCAGGTAAGTTGTTGTTGTTGTTGTTGTTGTTTGGGCCAAGATGAGCTTTTTTTTGGTGTTTTTTTTTTTTTTGGACCATTTCTGAGGCTCAAACCCTCAATGTAGTGTGGGGGACTGCTGGTAAATTGTGGTTATAATATCTCAACACATGGAGGTTTGGTTGCCTCCGGTTGGTCTAATTTATTTGCAGTGTACATGCGCTGTGTTATTAGGCTAAATTTGAAAATTAAGACGTATAGACGTTGACTGTAACTGTAAAAATAAAAATTGATGATGATAATAATAATAATAATAATAATAAAATTAAAACAAATAAAAAAATATATAAAAATAGTAATACAAATAATTCAAATAAATAAATAATAGAAATAAAATAAATAAATAAATAATAATACAACAAATAAAAACAATAATCTTTCAGCCCTTGGTGAATACAGACGTACAGTATGT
>JAVGWN010002440.1:0-11120 GCA_034552555.1 Semaprochilodus insignis
TATATATATATATATGAATTATTGGTACATAAGCTCACACAAGTGTCAGAAAAGTTTGACTTCAGGGACATAATATTGAAAATGTAAGAGTGAACTTACAGAAAATGTGATGCACAGTAAACTGTGTGGCTGTATCACAGAATGCAGCTTTAATTTTATGTACTACTTTAATTGTCTCTAGCACGGAAGCTCCTTCAGGCTTGTTATGTTGAACCCATTTTCATGCATGCGTTCTAATGGCTGTTAATGCTCTGCAATATTTAATAAATAAGAACAATATTCTTACTACACTAAAACGGTCTTTGTAACAGTGCAGGATCACCGCACTCCTCAAAACAGAACAAGTCCCAGCTAGGTGCCTGCTCTTTCTGGTAAGGCTCCAACTGCAAGAGTGGCTTGCTTGAATAGATGGAAAGGAAAGGACAGCTTAGTCACACTGCCCTCCCTATAGCGCTGGAATATATTAGCTGCCATCTTAAGGGTGTTTGAAATAATTACTTACTGGGGCCATGTGACACTTTCAATAAATTAAAGCACCCCCTCCCCCCCCTTAAGTTTTAAAGGCAATTGCATATTGTGGCCATCACTAAATGTCTGCTCTCTCCCGGAGAAGAGATAATTTGCTGTAACAATGTGTTACTCCAGTTCAGTAACTAGACCCAACAGCCTTATACAGCTCAGCAAGCAATGTGCCAATAAGGAAAACTGCAGAAATAAATTAGTTTATTAACGGCAGCACATGCATCTTCACAATTAATAAATTCCAGCCCATCAAGCGGTAATCTAATTATGAATTATGCATATGCCTGCCCTGAATCATTTATGCACATTATTAGCTAAATTAGAAAATAGAATTTGGGCACATCACAATGATTTAAATTAATGTTTTCTCGATTCTGCACAGTCTCATTTCGAGAAGAGTTACTGACCTAACACAAACTGATTCTGAGTCATGATGCTAATGGCGATAAAAACAAATCTAATCATGGTTTAATAATTGACAAATAAAGTAATGAGAGTGCTTGTTTTTTTTTCAGAGTACTGACTCTGGGCAATAAAATGTTATCCCTTAAGCTGCTGCAAGTCCAGAAGGGATAATTGCAGCTTCAGCAAACATGCATAAAACTTCTCCGTACAGCATGCGGCGTGCCGTGAATTACGGGAGTGCACTGAGGCTGACATTCTTGAGATGCTGAATTAACTACATTACGAAGTAAGATAAGGAACAAAGTGATATTATCAACTAAATGTACGCAGCTCATTTCACTTGTACATTACTGTTTTGACTTATTCAAGGCAAAAATAAAACCATTAATAAATAAAGGGTGAAAGCTCTGAACGGTGTGGTTCTGTTATGGCCATTTAGATCTGACTCTCAAGGACAATGGCCCAAAAATTCTTCATCATTCATCATGCCTCACTATCATTCACTACATAACACACATACTGTTCATTTCATGCATTATTATAACGCACTTGTCATTCGCCTTTACCACATTCAGGTTGCAGGGTCATTTGTGATAGACTCCTGCATATCAGTACATTAACAAGCCTCAACTTAACTTAACAAACTTAACTTTAGAGGAGACAAAAAAAATGTCCTTAACCATTAGAGAGGTTCAAGTAACAGGATTTGACTCCAGATACATCCATTCATTATGAATAGACCAAACAAAGTAATGAAAATGGTAGTAGGCATTTTTAAATGGCACAAAACAGGTTTTCATATACTACTTTATGACATCGCTTCAAACCTCAAAGTATCTTTTTCGCAGAGTGGTTTTGGCCTGTTACCGCCTCATCTATTCTCTACCACACCCACTGCCCCATTTACACTACAGCACGACATTATGCACAGCAACAAAACGGCACTCCAGCCTGGCTACCGTTTACACAACATCCAAATAGAGGCCCAGCACTAAAGTAGGCCATCCATCTTCCTGGTGTAAACGCCAATCCGCACTTTCAAGTACAGTACATACACTTCTGTGTGTTCTGATTGGCTGCTCTGCACCCAGGGGCTCTTTTAATTGCAGGATCTTCTCTGTAGGTGGGAGGTTAGCTGATAACTCCTCAATAATCGAGTAAAAGTGTCGACCCAGAGGGCTGCGAGAGAGAGAGGTGTCACACGGTGGTGGGAGGCTGGGAGCTCTAGTTCAATACACACTTACGCTCACACATACACGCACTGCTCCTCTTCCTCGGGGAGGCCTGACAATTACTCCCTCATGAGGATTCATGGAGCCACCCTTTTCTCATTAACTATATTAAGAGGCCATCGCTCTGGCTGCTAAAGAGAGAAATGGGATATTTCCCCAGCGCTCCCCTCTCTCTGCAGCGCACCGCAGCTAGCCGGGCCCAGCCTCAGTGCTGGGAGACATGGCAGGCAGGGGAAAATGTAAAGCAGTCAGTCGAGTTACAGTACCAATCCTGACTTCAAAGGCTAGTAAGCAGTGAGACTGGCAGTGCTGAAAGAGCTGGACAGGGAGGTGCTATATCTGAAGCCTCAGCTGCTAGCAATAAGTCTTATATGAGAAGTCCATGTGGGCAGGAAGATGACTGACGTGCCGAATGCAAATGGATCCATAGCTTCAGCTAAGCGATCTGAAAACTCACTGCAAGTTGTATGATAGTTCAATCCGACGGCAGGCAGCTTGATGAAATAAATATTTGAAACCCTTACATCTTAGCATTAATAGCATATCTGTGCAAGTCCAACCAAACTGATTCTATCTGAAATATTTGTGGGTTGGGGGAGTGGCACGTCAATTTTGGAGGACGTGGTGTAAAGTAATGAGAAGCGGAGTGTTTTGCCCTCTTAAATGTGCAAGACAACACATTTCACAAGTCTAACCTGGGTTCTCTCATCCACTGCATGTGGGCTGACAGAGAGCCGTTTCTGTACAAACACGCCTAGGGCTATAGATACATGGCCCATTTTTTAAGCTTTAATTAATTTGTTGAGGGAAAATATGATAGCAACGCATGTTATGTTTCTGAAGATATTAAATCAGATGTAAATGCTGTGAAAAAGGAGAACGGAGGGGGGCACGGGGGGAGGGATACACACTTTGGCTGATGAAACCTCATAATAATCAAAGAAATTCAAAGCCTCGCATTAGGAGATGTAACAAGATATTAATGAGGAGTAAACTGTGTGTTTGTGAAGATCTGTTTGTGTGTGTGTGTGTGTGTGTGTGTGTGTGTGTGTGTGTGTGTGCATGCTCCAGAACTCCCTGTCACATGTCACAAAAATCTGTGTCAACATGATCTTCCACAAGCGAAATTACTTCAAAGAGACAGTAAACCTATCATGCAACAATGGCCAGCATAACATTCAGCCTGAAAACGTACAAGCCATCTCGAGGGCCCCCCACAGAAATGGGCCAACGAACTGGTACTGGTTGCATATACACATACATATTAGATGCAATTTATACAAGCACCTTTCAAAAAAACAAAAACACTACTCCCATACTGTATGTGCTGGAGCATTTTGAATAGAAAGTGTTTGCTTTTGGAGTATCAGTCAGCACTGACAGCCTTATGATTGACATATTTGTTCTTTCTCCGGGTCTGTCACCTTCAAGCATAGCATAGAGATGCCAATAGACAGCGCTCAATCAAAGCGCTGTTCAAAAACAGGCACAAACCCAATCTGTCAGAGCACACGTAAAGAGTCAAATGAATGAGTACACCTGAGCGACTGGATACAGAGTGGATTAATTACCAAATTAAAGCACATGACCCCTTGCATACCCTGGCCAAAGACAGCTACGGGCAAACAGCAAGCAAGAGCAGAGGCAAGAAAATCTCAGGCAGATGTAGAAAAGGGGAAAACATTTCAAGCTACAATTTAATAAACTTTACATCCTCCCCCAAGGTAAGATGTACAAGCACTTGTCTATGTGTCAGAGTTCTCCATGATTACCATTCTAGCTCCATCATGACCAAAAAAACAGATCCGCTGATGACAGCCTCACCCCGCCCTTCGACCAGGGACGCATGTGTATGTGTGTGCGTGTGCTTTCGACGGTGTGGAGGAGAGCAGGGAGCTGCCGTGGAGACAGACAGGAAGCCTGTCAAGCAGCAGCTGTCAGACGGCTCTTTCTGATGCCATCATCTCATCAGCGGGGCTGCCAGTCTCACAGAGAGACAGCTATCAAAGATTCCACTCAGCACTGACGAGAGCTAACATGGGGATGGGAGGAAATCCACACAGCCCCCATTTACACCACCAAACAAGCCTACTTCTCTAAAAAAAAAAAAAAAGGCCCTAAAACTGATAAACTTTTGGAAAGATGATATTGATCCACCTGTCTATGTACACCCCACAACTTCCCTCCATTAACACCGTGCTTCTGCCTTCCACAGTACCGGTCATCACAGGAGCACACCAAGTATGATAGGCACGAAGCCCACAAACATGACATTTCTAAAGCTGTAATATAGTCTTTGTTGTCATTATATCAATCAAGGTGAGTTGCCAATGAGAGCGCACCCTTTAGTGATGCATTTGCTTGTTCTATCAGCAGACATAAGAGACCTGCAATTCTTTCATTTTATTTCGAGCCGGTGGGGTGGGGTGCACTCTCTGCCAAGAACTTTTTCTGTTTTTTCTTGCTCCTGCTTGTCTATCAGGCAAACATATGGGTCTCCATATGCAAAGATGTCAGGGGTGCGCTTGTCCTCGTGACAAGCCTTAGTGTCTGACTTTTGAACTACAGTCAACAAGGAGCATGCCATCTCCTCCCATGTCTGCTTCATCGAATTTGTCACACGTAAACGTTGACGCCGTTTGCCTTCTGTCTGCATATGAAGCATGCAAGTGCGCTGGTAATTATCATTTCGTAACATCTCTCTCAGCGAGACAGCTAGTCCACAGAGCACATTTAAGACACTTTTTTTTGCAGAGAGTGCATCATAAAACACAATGAATACTAAATTGGCCTAAACAAATCTGTATCGTAATAACCTGAAGGTAACATAACACCAGCTAAAGAAGGAATATTTGCCATAATAGATGGCCTAAAGCCCGGAGGGACCCTCTGGTAGTAATATAGTCTTATAAACAGACTACAAGTGCAGCTAGTTTTATTCCTTCTCTCTGGGCTGCTAAGTGCTTAAATAATATATTGCTTTCATAAGAGCATGCAAGCTGTATTTGCTTTTTGGAAATATGCCTCAATCCTTTGGGCAGTGTGATTAACAATAAAATACTGGGTGCATTACTTCCAAATAAATTCCAATAGTGACATAAGCAAAGGGGAGGTGGAAGAAAAAGGGATAGCGGTGGAGTTTTCTGCTGGAGTCGCACACCCAGGACTGACAAAAAGGGCGGGCGGTTGAGGCATCCATTACTAGCAGAGCGTCCCCCTGGCATGCTAGCTAATGTATTACCTTTGGATTACTGTAATATCTGCGTGATGTATGTGTGCTGAGCAAAGCGCAAGGCCCTGGGCGGGGGGACCAAAGGCCCGAGCAGATGTAAGAAGCCCGGCCCCCCTGGAGGAGTGTAGCTGCACCTCCACTGGCTGGAACTAGCGCCCCACCTCCTCCCAGCACCAGAGCCGGGTAAACTTAGTGCACAGCGGGCGTGCAGGGCCTTCTCTGGAGCTCGAGGGACCCACTAGAGCCTGCAGGCCACGAGGCTGATAAGTCAGGCAGCCGCTCGTGAGCCCAAATAAAGGCAGTAAAGTTGACTGGTGAGAATGCGGCACGGCCCGGGGTTGGCAGACTGCTCCTCTGAGGAGAAAGCGCTGCGACTCTACCCTCAAATGCACACACGTACACACATCCTTGCGGCCCGACGGATCCATCAACTTTATTCATCCCCCCTTCCCCCCAGCCGACGTGCACATACAAATATTTATTTTTTCTTGATTTTTTCCCCCACCTTCTTTCCTTCTTCCGAGCACAAAAAAGAAAATCACACCTCTCGCTCTTCCCAGCTCATGCCAAAATAATCAATGGCTTTCCCGAGCGGGCCAGCGGAGCTGACGAGCAGAGGGGGGATACAGACATGGCTCCAGGGCTCGGCTACAGATAATAAGTGAGGAACAGTCCTTGGGTATGTTTTACAGCTATCAAGACTCATCATATTTGACATGCATTGTGGTGTTTACAGAGTCCCAGTAAAACCTCCAGCTATATACTTAACAGGGTGCAGTGCACAAACACAAGTTCTGAAAGCGTTTGGGCGAGAGAGAGAGAGGGAAAAAAATCCAACCGTGCTCTTATGCGTGTCCCATTTCTTATTCACGGCGCTATTCTCAGTGTTAACACCTGTCAGCTGACTGACTTCTTGTTCCCCACGGCTTATGAAAAAATCATGGCTATGGGGTTCAGAGTCAACAGTCCCATCAATATAAATTCACCATGGTCTTCATGGAACATTAGGCGGATTCCTGTTTCCCTACAAAGCCCTGCGCCTCTCTGCCGTCGCCGATATGCACAGCAAAACGGAAAAGGGGGGGAAAAACAGAAAGAAGCACCAAAATGGTTCCTTTAAAGAGTATTTTGCATCCGTGTGAA
This sequence comes from Semaprochilodus insignis, assembly GCA_034552555.1. Taxonomy (NCBI): domain Eukaryota; kingdom Metazoa; phylum Chordata; class Actinopteri; order Characiformes; family Prochilodontidae; genus Semaprochilodus; species Semaprochilodus insignis. Next base: position 6,535 of record JAVGWN010002440.1, read on the forward strand.
TAACACAGCTGTAAATAGGCCATGAAATGTTTATTTTAGACTGCAGCCTTTTTAAAACACAACATTATTTGTAGAACAAATTAAATGCATTAATCCAATAATAAATCATGACACTTTACAAGCCATTGAGGGCATTTTGCTTTTCCAAAAAATAGAGGGAAAAAATTCCCAGGCACAAAAAATGTAACATTTCTACAAATGTATCAATTTGTAACAAATCAACCATTTATTGCAATCATACCAATCAAATAAGGCCCATCAGTGAAGCAGTCATTCCAAAGTGGGAACTTCTCACAAAACCTTATCCGTAACTTGACAAGGACCTGCGGTCAGGCTCGCAGACGGACTCACGTGAGTGGTCAGCATCACGTCAGCTCACAGACGTGATGGCATTCCCGCTCTGTTTGAGATAATTCAACAAGGCTGCCCAGACCTCCAGACAGGGAAAAAGGGCTGAAGGATACAAGGAGACATCGCTCCGCTGAACTCCCGTCCAAGAGTGCCCTTAAACAAAGGGATGGGGGACGGATTTGCGTTACATATGGCTGACTGGCTGTTAGGGGCTCTTCTCGAACACATTGAAAGTTAATTATCTACACTATTTCTCTCCGGCTTCGCTGTGCTAATACAAGCTGCTCTTGACCTTATGCTAGTGTGTGTGAAGCAGATGAAAGTATGGCATTTCTTCATGATTGGATTAACTTCAGATGTGGCGAGTGTCTGGGAGTATTACAGCAGAGGCTCTGTGATCTGCCCTCCTCTCCTCTTCTCTCTCTTTCCTCTCTCCACCCCCCAAAAAACCCTCACCCCCAGCCCAGGGCACATTCGGACTCTTTGCACACACACTTAACACACAGCCTGCGGAGAGCTCTCTCTCGCTCTGTAAGCTTCAGCACACACAGGCTTGATAATCGACTCAATTAAGTAGGTCCAATTGCCATAGCAAATTGATCCAAGTTATAACATTATCATTAGCACTTAAAGTATGGCAATTATAGGACATTCACAGGCAGAGGCAAGAAGAATGGGGAGGGAAAATGAAGTGACTTTGCACAAAAGGACATCCATTTCAGACGCACTGGGTGGTGTAAATAGCTTTGGTGTCAGCAGTATGGAGATAAAAGAACTGAAACATCTCATCACGTGCGTCAGCTGCTTGCTCTCTGTGCTAGCACCACACAATTCCTCAGCAGACAAATGAGTGCAGGAGAATTTCTCCATTTTCAACCAGTCACCTTAGCCAAGCGTCTGTGCACTCAAGTCCGAGATGTACGACTACGTGTCAAATTCACAAAAACTCTCTTAAGATACCATAGACAGAAAGCTAGCAGCAAAGACACAAAATGTAATGTACACAAAAGACACAGCAAAGACACAAAATGTACTAACTATCTAGGCCAAAAATTTGATCATGGTACCAAGTTTGGTTGACTGCTTGAAAATCTACAATAGTAACACTAACTACGTAGCATGTAATAAAAGTAACCTGTTAACAAAGAACACTGACTATGACTAACACTAACTATGTTGGCTGACGCATTACCATGTTTCAAAGTCTGTTGATGAAATGTAGAAATAAAGTCTAACTATGTAATCCAAAATATCAGCACATTATAAAGTCTAGCCAACTGGTTAACAATGGAGAAATGAAATGTTAACTATGTACATCAAAGTATTTGCATGTTACAAGACTGACCCAATGAAAATTACCAGGTAGGGCAAACAAGCATGTTAGGTGTGAATACACATAGTCGTAAATCTCAGAGTTGACCTCTACTACTACTACTACTACTAACAATGTAATCCAAATATTAGCACATTACAAGGTCTGGTAACATGAACATGAAGTCATGCATAAGTTAACAATAGAAGTAATACATTAACAATGGTTAAATGCTTAACTAATCTTAAGTAAACATATAACAGTTACATGTTTACTTAACATTAGTTAACCATAATGAATGTATTACTTCATGTTAACTAATACATTACATAATGTTAGTTAGTCAACACTAAATGTAAAGTGTTATTCAAAGTCTGGTTAACTGGTTGAAAATGGAGAGATGTAATGCTAACTGTGTACACCAAACTATTAGCATGTTACAAGACTGATTTGATGAAAATGTATAAATCTAATGCTATCTATGTAAGCCAAACTACCATCTTACACTTACAACAAGACTGACTGACTGAAAATTTAGAAATAAAGGCTAACTGTATAATCAAAAATATTAGCAAGTTACAAAGTCTGGTTAAACTGGATGGAAATAGAGAAATGCACCTGTACTTTAAGCCCCTAGCACATAATTTATTCTATCTGCAGAATGTTTTGTTTTATAAATATACTGTATGACATTCTATTAATGTAGACAGAACTATCACTATAAAGTCTAACTGACTGGTTAAAATGGCAGAACACAACACAAACTATGTAGTCTGAAGTATTAGCTTATTACAAAGTCTGAATGAACAACTATTATTCAGTACTGCTCCTGAGAGTTCCTGAAAATTAGGATTTCCCTGTTTAAACCCTGTTTAAATCACACCGCCAAAAGGTAACGTTTGCTCCGATGGGCTCTTGACTCCCCCAGCCCCATACCAGAAAAATAACAAAATATCCTTATAAACACCACAGAGACGATCCACAACGCTGTTCGCTAGTCAGTGGGGAGAGGTTTGTAGATGTGTGCGTGCAGAGTAAAGCTGTGACTGACAGGGACAGGCAGCCATCAGCAGTGAGTGATACACAACAGAGCTCTAGAGCAGCCTGGCACTGCCACGTAGCCGACAGGCGGCGAGAGACGACATGACACGGCAGCGGAGGGCTCCCTCCCTAATTGTTTCTGAAAAAATGACATTTGTGTTTTTTTGCACCTTGCTTCAGGTGTCAGTGCCTCTCAGATTAGAGGGCGTGCGATGGTGTGATTGCCCTCAAGCACCTTGTTTGATGTTTTGAGGAGTGTCATTTCCTCATGCGACTCCATAGAAATTGAAATCTGTATTTATTTACGTGCAAGGTTAATAGAAAAAGATGCCTAAGTGCAGCTGCCACTCAAGCATAATTTTATGCAGACAAGTCTCAGTGCGCCAGTACAATGGGGAAGAGGTACAAAGGCAGAATATGACATTGTATCATAAGGCAGACTACGGCAAACAGCACGATAAAGCATCTTTCTTTAACGTCAGTGTCTAACAACACAGGCATTATTGATGAATTTCCATAAAGAGCTACACTAAGAGGACATACTAAATTTTGCTTCTGGTAAAGAAGGGAAACCTATTCTTTTAATTACTGCACTGGAGAAGTAGCCTTTTGTTATACTCTACAACCCTGTATTGGTATAATGAAAATAAAGGTGAACTGAATTGAATTGAATGTAACAGGGTACTCCTGTGCTCTTCATACAAGTTGTTTGTACGAAGCATTAAATAAAAATAACCATTAACCAAATGTATTGAATACTTCTGTAGCCATACGCTAATTACATTTAACTTGTTCTTCATATTTTATTTAGTCTTGATACTCACTATAGTATATTCTGCATTCCCTCTTCTAGAAGGTAAGGCCTACTGGATTCTAAAAGTGTAATATAACATAGACAACACTGCCACTTGCTGCTAAACAGCCAGAACAGCATTCACTTCCTTTAAAGTGAATCCTCTATGGCCTCATCCCACATGGGAATTTGGATACAAGGCTACCATCCTGTACTACTTCCTCTTAGTCCTGTTTGACGTTCAGAGGATTCTTTTCATGAATATCGTGGGCAGTGTATGTAATTTTAAAGCTGCCTGATCCAAGACAATTAAAATCCAAAATCAGGATGCATAAGTAAAACATATATGTCACTATTGTCAGAACAAAACCTCATATCTCCAAAATGACTCCAAAACCTCATGTATCCAAAATGATTTCAAAACTACATATATATACATTGATTCCAAGACCTTGTATCTCCAAAATGATTCCAAGACCTCGTATCTCCAAAATGATTCCAAGACCTCGTACCTCCAGAATGATTCCAAAACCTTGTATCTCCAAACTGACTCCAAAACCTTGTATCTCCAAACGGACTCCAAAACCTTGTATCTCCAAACTGACTCCAAAACCTTGTATCTCCAAACTGACTCCAAAAACTTTGTATCTCAAAACAGACTATAAACCTTGTATCTTCAAACAGACTCCAAAACCTCATATCCCCAAACTGACTCCAAAACCTTGTATCTCCAAACAGACTGTAAACCTCGCATCTTCAAACAGACTCCAAAACCTCATATCTCCAAACAGACTCCAAAACCTTGTATCTCCAAACTGACTCCAAAACCTCATATCTCCAACCTGACTCCAAAACCTTGTATCTCCAAACGGACTCCAAAAACCCTGTATCTCCAAACTGACTGCAAAACCTTGTATCTCCAAACGGGCTCCAAAAACCTTGTATCTCCAAACGGACTCCAAAACCTTGTATCTCCAAACAGGCTCCAAAACCTTGTATCTCCAAATGGACTCCAAAAACCTTGTATCTTCAAACAGACTCCAAAACCTCGTATCTCCAAACTGACTCCAAAAACCTTATACCTCCGAA
>JAVGWN010002441.1:0-11120 GCA_034552555.1 Semaprochilodus insignis
TTTTGCAGAAATGATCTCTGGTAATTATTGTGACTTCTAGTAATAAGAGTATTAAGGGATATTAGTATGCGTTTGTTAGTTTAGGTCCTGCTTTCTTGTTACATAAATGTCTGGAAGGTTAATTTAATTTCCCATCAACTGATTTGATGTCTCTCTGTCTCCCCCTGCTGGTAACAATATAGCATCACCGTCTCCTAACTGATAGTGGGGGCTTTGAGCAACCCAAAGAAAGCTGGCTTACATATCAAAACACCAGTCATAGCATATTTTTTGTGATTCGGATCGGTTACAAAATCAAGCTAAAGTTCTTAACCATCTTCTTTTGCCATCCAGCCTGTGACAGTTTAGAGCGCTGGTACTAAAGGAGGACTTTTGAGGTAGTGTCTTTACATTTGTAATAGTCTGAGAAACTCACTGTGCCTCTCTTTGGCAGGATGCTGGTGTGACCCGGTTGGATCTGCTCCAGCACTGACCAGCACAGAGATGCCCTGGTGCCACCCTAGAAGCGGACAGTGCCACTGTAAGCCCGGAGTTGGGGGCACTAGCTGCAGTCACTGCCTCCCTGGACACTGGGGCTTCGGGCCGGAAGGCTGTAGGCCCTGCGGGTGCCCTCTGAGCTGTGATCACATCACAGGGCACTGCTTAGATGGGTGAGGCCTTGATTGTGAAGTGATTGTAATCCAGTATGAATCTGCAGTGTGTGTAGTGTTTACAGTCTGACGGTAATAACTGTGAAGTGATTGTAATCCAGTATGAATCTGCAGCGTGTGTAGTGTTTCCAGTCTGACGGTAATAACTGTGGAGTGATTTTAATCCAGTATGAATCTGCAGTGTGTGTAGTGTTTCAGTCTGACAGTAATAACTGTGGAGTGATTATAATCCAGTATGAATCTGCAGTGTGTGTAGTGTTTANGTAATAACTGTGGAGTGATTATAATCCAGTATGAATCTGCAGTGTGTGTAGTGTTTACAGTCTGACAGTAATAACTGTGGAGTGATTGTAATCCAGTATGAATCTCTAGCTGTACCTGTTTAGAACTGGGCATGATGCATGTAGGCCTATGCATGGCAGCTGCAGTGTAGTCCGTTCAATGGGTCACTCATTAAAAGGGACCTCTGAGTGTAACCGCGTTATCTGTCCAGTTTGATTCGCTGTCATTGTGTTTGTGTGGTGTCTTCTTTCTCCTTACAGCAAAGCCAGGGGCGAGTTCTACATTCCCATTGGAGGTCAAATCCCTGACCTGACCCACTTTCGGCCACACGAGGAGGACAAGGTGTGGTCCAAAGAGCTCGCTGTGTCTGCACTGTACTACACAGGTGAGCTAACAGGGAACATGGGAACGAAACCAACGTGGGAACATCTACAGCAGTAAATGAGTATTTTGGGATGTGCAGTATCTCGTTTCCGACGCTCTTCTTTCCGCAGCACTCTTGTGGTTATTTACTGAAAGCATGCCATTGTGAACGGGCTCTGTACGTCTAATTGTTTGGTTTCTCCAAAGGGAAATGCAACTGCAAGGAGAGAAAGCTGAAGGGCGTGTCCGACCTGTGCAGGATGAAACACTCCTACGGTAATGATATGTGCTGTCATGCATTTATTTATCATTTATCAATTATGGCTTTGAATGCAGTTGTTTGAGCACTGGCGTTGCAGGGGTTTCAGTGTCTCTGGTGTGTATGTGCCTCTCCTTGCTCCTGCAGTGATGAAGGCCAGTGTGCTGTCGGCTCATGATAAAGGCACCCATGCGGTGGTGCAGGTGAAGGTGAGGAAGGTGCTGCGCTCAGGCCTCTTGCCTCTCTCCCAGGGCACACACAGCCTGTACCCGCTGTCCTGGACCAGCCGCGGCTGCACCTGCCCCGTCCTCAACCCAGGTACGGTCAGCATGAAGCAGAACTGATCAGTTTATCAGTCTCACTGAGCAAGAGGAGCAGCGTCTATGGGTGTATTCACCATATCTACATTGTCACATCTACTTGGAAATTAAAGGATGGCGGAATTCTTATGTGTAGCTTAGGGAAGCAAGCAGGCAAATTCCATCGGAGCCGTCAAGCCAGTCCATACCACGTTCATGTTTTTAGGGAGGAAAATTGTTTTCCGTTTTGCCTACAGTGGAAAGGAAAACTAGCTTTCATATATATGCCATGTTGACTGGAGTTGCAGAATTCCAATTAGTCCAATGGAAATTACATGTGACTGTAGTACATGACCTTACTAACTTACTAAAAGGGAAACGTTTAAGTTGGCATTCTATGGTGGTCTAACTGGTCACCCAACATTGTCATACTGGTTGACCAGCACATGCTGGTCTGTGATGGCCGGTCTAGCAGGATTGCCAGGTCGCAGTGTAACACGTAGTTTAGCAAGACAATAGTAATGGCTTGCAGGGCTCTAAGAGATCTAATCTCATCACATGAGATGCGTTACTGTAGGAGCTCCTACAGCCCATGATGGAGTCAACCAAATGTCCTAGACCAGTGTTTCTCAACCTTGGTCCTGGAGGCACCTTGCTCTGCACACTTCAGTGGGTTCCCTGCTTTAGCACACCTTGTAAATGTTAATGAGCTGATCTGCTGAGTTGAACCAGGTGTGCTGTGAGCAGGGAAAAGCACTAATATGTGCAGGGCAAGGTGCCTCCAGGACCAGGGCTGAGAAACACTGGTCCAGCACATATGACTCAATGGCTTCAGCTGACTCCATCATGGGCTGTAGTGTAACACTGCGTTAGACTGTGGTGGTCCAGGTGCAGTGCTCCAATCCACTATTGTACTTCCCCTTTCGCTTCCAGGGGGTGACTACTTACTGGCCGGCCCAGAGGACCTAGAATCGGGACGACTGCTGGTCACCATGCAGAGTCTGGCGGTGCCTTGGACTTCCACACTCGGATTTCTGGTCTCAGAAGCACTACGGCAGGGATGCTTATGAGAACGCTTATAGTGCCTGGATATACCCAACCGTGCGGAACTGGCAAGCCAAACTACGTCATGGATGTGGAGTACGGACAGCAAGTGCACCACTGCTCAGCCTTTTGGATCTGAGGATGATGTTGTTATGTTCTCCTGCTCGAGCCCAGCTGGCGACATCCACTCCTGGGCACCGGAATTGACAGTGTGTACTGTGTATGTTCGATGTTATGGCATTTGGAGTGGAGAGACGGACAGGATGTAGCATTCAAAGCTCCAAATAGGGCCTCCAGTCAGCAACTAGGACTCGAGTTGGGTCTTGACTGACTCACGATTCAACTTGGACTCAAGAACTCAAACTAATTTGAGTATGTTAGGACCCCAACACTGATGCCGTGAATCAATAAAACCTTTAGTTTCCAACTATACGTGTGGAATGCTTGATGTCAGCCCATAGCTGTAGTATCCCAGGTGATTGCTAAGGTGGTGTTGTGTATCTGACTGCAAGGACGTTCTCCCTTAGCTTTGTAGTGCCATCAGGTTCAAAATGGATCAAATAACAAACTACAAAAACCTTCATACTGATGGAAAGGACTAAACTGATCTAACTGAACTTTAAGAAACTTACAGATCACATTCCTGTGATCTGGATTAGGTGTTATGCTAGCTAGCTAGCTATCTAGCATGGCTGCTATACAGTCTAGATCAATGGCTCCCAAACTGTGGTATAAAACAACAATGCTGTGCATTACTAATTTAGCTATGTCACCGAAAATGTGCACACTCATCCCAGTTAACACTCGCCAACAACATTATTTGGGCCATTGGTTCATGTCCATGTCAGAAGACATGCCTTGCATTTCATTGGTTTACCAAGGTCACGTGACATGGTGACTCGCCTACCGGCTAACCGCAGGTCAGCCCTCTAAATGATAGTCAATTAGTAAGCCCCCGTCTGACGAATGTCATCCATTCCACCCAACTGGAATCTATGCACTCCGAATGGACGTGCATTTTAAAAGACCATCAAAAACTAGTCATCAGAGAAACGATACGAGTCACCTTGCCTGTTTAAGGTGGTAGTAACTTCAGGCTCCTGCAGATGGCGCTGCACGAGGATGATGTGGCTATAAATACGTGTGGGGTGTGTGTGACGGGATCCATAGATTGAGAAGAGGTGGCACAGTGCAATGAATGTCTGAGGATATTAATGATAATGATTAACGATACCCTCAAAAACTAGTTGCTATATTTGTGATGAAATGTATCATGTTAATGAACAGTATTGCCATATTGCCCGTAGCCGGTGTCCGCATACTTTTGGCCATATACTGTATGTTTTAAAAGCAGTCCTTTGAAGACTCGGGCAGACCGCAGCACAAAGAGGGGCAGTGTACTGACAGATTCACAGACTTCCAATCACTCCTACACCTCTACCACTCCATCAGCAGGTTAGTACTTGTTTAATCACAGAGCGAGTGACAGAACATCTCAGTAAGGCTGTGAGAGACAAACACTTGCACACTGCTTACAAGACAGTCCTTCACATTGGTGGAACATATACAGGTGTACTGTGGTGTTCAGAAAGCGTCTCAGGGTGGACAGCCGGCCGAGAAACAGCCCGTGTTAAACATAAGTGTGTACTGTTTAGACTTTAAAGGGGAATTCCACCCAAGTATTATTTCTATGTAACTCTATGCAAGTAGTTGACGTAAAGTCTGTTGTAGAGAAACTTCCTGAGTCAGAACTGCTCACAGTGGTGGTGACAGGAACCAGACATCTGGACAGTTTAGGGTCTCTAAAAGCTCCCTCACAGAAATAACCGTATAACCCGGTATATATCAGCTCCACTGACCATATAGGACACTCTGTAGTTCTACAGTTTCAGACTGTAGTCCATCTGTTTCTCTGTATACTGTATTACCCTGTTCTTCAATGGTCAGGACCCCCACAGGACCACCACAGAGCAGGTATTATGTGGGTGGTGGATCATTCTCAGCAATGCACTAGAGCACTGGAGCTTTTACACACCTCTGTATCACTACTGGACTGAGAATAGTCCAGAACTATCCAACCATCAGCGTCCTGTGACCACTGAAGGACTAGAGGATGACCAACACTGCACTGTGCAGCAGCAGATGAGCTATCGTCTCTGACTGTACATCTACAAGGTGGACCTGCAAGGTGGGAGTGTCTAATAGAGTGGACAGTGAGTGGACACAGTGTTTAAACACTCCAGCAGCACTTTATCAGGGATCTGGAGGTCACAGATGCCTGACTGAGAATGCTGAACATGGCTGGCAAACAGATTGACAGATTGATGTTTTTGAGGCTGCAGGGCCTGAGATGGTTTATGAACATAACTACAGAAAACAGAAAGACAAGTACCAAACACTAACACATCAAGGCTCTGATCATTTCACCCCAGACCACCAGAGTCATGACGATTCCCCTTTCCACAGAATCACGGGTCTCCTAAATCAGCGGTCTCCACTCCTCCTCCCAGGGGGGCTACTTTCCCTCAGAGTTTTGTTCCAACCATTCAATAAGCTGCCCCAGCCCATCCTGAACTCAACTATATCCGATCCAGCCCATCAGAGAATTGGGAAGGGGTTGGGGAAGGGGAAGGGGTTGATTAGTTGGAACAGGTTTAGCAAACTGTGGCTGGAGCCAGGCTCTGCAGGAAAGTAGCCCTCCAGGAAAGGAGGGTGGGAGACCACTGCTCTAAATTATGGAGCCCATGTGAGGCTCTCCATTCTGTGCACTCAAACATCCGCTCCTCTTTAATTAGCCACCTTGAGTCATTTATACTACAGACATATGAATAAAATAATTAGGAAAAACGGTAAAATCATACACAGGCTGAAACACGAACGGCTCCATACTCACTACACGGTGCACGGCACTTACCAGTCAAAAGTTTGGAATCACTGGCTTATTGCCTATTGTTATTCTATAATGTTATGTTGCAATAGGCTGAAATGTCATAGACATCAAAATGTACATTGAGAATTTATTTTTTGGATTTTGGGAACAATAAAAAAACAAAAAACAGTAAATGCTATTAAATCATAAGCAATAATTACCTAATTAATATAAGAGTTAATTAATTAATAAAAGTTACTGACATGGTCAGGACTCTTCAAATATGAGGCATTCTGGATATACCTTTCATTATATACGTAGGGTCTGTCACAATGATTAAATTCATATGTATGTTGTGATGAATTGGTTCGATGATCACATGGCAAGCTGTGATGTAAAGCCATGTGTAGCGGTCTCAACAAGCCCCACCAGGGGGAGCCCAAATCACTTGGAAACCCACATCAACAGGCTCTTATAAATATGAGTAGACATGTATTGTTCAATACATCAGCTCCACTGACCATATAGGAGCACTCTGTAGTTGTACAGTTCCAGACTGTAGTCCATCTGTTTCTCTGTATACTCTATTACCCTGTTCTTCAATGGTCAGGACCCCCCACAGGACCACCACAGAGCAGGTATTATATGGGTGGGGGATCATTCTCAGCACTGTAGTGACACTGACGTGGTGGTGTGACTGCTGTGTTGTCCTCAGTGTCACTGCTGGACTGAGAATCATCCACCAACCAAAAGTATACACCCAACAGCATCCTGTGGGCAGCGGCAGCGTCCTGGGGGCAGCGTCCTGGGGGCAGCGTCCTGTGTCCACTGACGAAGGACTAGAGGATGACCAACACTGCACTGTGCAGCAGCAGATGATCTATCGTCTCTGACTGTACATCTACAAGGTGGACCAGCAAGGCAGGAGTGTCTAATAGAGTGGACAGTGAGTGGACACAGTGTTTAAACACTCCAGCAGCACCGCTGTGTCTGATCCACTCACACCAGCACAACACACCACCACCACATCAGTGTCACTGCAGTGCTGAGAATCATCCACCACTCACATAATACCTGCTCTGTGGTGGTCCTGTGGGGGTCCTGACCATTGAAGAACAGGGTAATAGAGTATACAGAGAAACAGATGGACTACAGTGTGCTACTATATGGTCAGTGGAGCTCATCAATGCTTCCAAACTTCTGATAGGTAGTGTAGGTGACCGGAGCCAATTTGGGAGACAGAGAACATTAAATATAGACCCTTTCTGTGACCGGTCAGTCCTTCAGGTGTGAATCCACCTCTACTGATGAAGCGGATTTAGGTAGGTGTGAGGTTTTATTAGAAGAGCAACAATGTGCTAACCTTAAAGCGATGCTATGGCAGCGGTATGAGTCGTCTAACACACAGAGAAGTACAAAAATAACACTCAAGCTCAGCTGAGACGGAGGCTTCGGAGCGGACAAGGCGTGGAGGACTACGCCAACAGGAACTACGTCGGCTTTATCGAGCAAACAGAATCATACAGTGACATTCAGCTGGTAAGCTGTGAAAGATACAGTGCATACGGAACCCTTACATATCAATATCCATTACCAGAACCCATAACTGGTTAGCAGGAGCATCAGACCAGTCTAATCAGTCCTTTCATAGTGTCCTCTCTCTCTCTCTCAGTCCAACAGCGTATACCTCACAACTCAGGATCTGTAAGAGTCGCAAGCATACATCAATCCGAAGATGACTCTTAAATAGTATAAGCTCATGATACGTCTCAGTCTTCCTCTCTAAGGCAGAGTTTCTCAGCAGCTTGGTCCTCCCGGCAGCGTCCCGCGGGTAGGTGGAGGGAGATCTGTGTCGTTTCGTGTTTCTCTCTGTGCAGCTCAAAGAGTATTTGTGATCGAGACCAAGAGGCTGACAGTGAAAGCGCCCGGTGATATTAGCTGGCAGCAGAGCTTTCTGTTCCGGCTGCTGCTTCCTCTGAGGCAGGAACAGTAACGGAGGCAGAGTCAGTGCTCGCGGATTCGGCAAACGCTGCCTCGCCCCCCCCGGAGGGGCCGCCCTCGCTGTCGTCTTCCTGCGGGTAGAGTTCGGGGTACTTCTGCATGCATTCCTGCATACTGCGGAAATAGTCGACGCACTCCGAGCCCTTCACCTCCTCTTTGCTGTTGTGGAAGCAGGAGAAGGCGTCCTTGAACTGCTGGCCGCAGGGGCCGCTGGCCATGCCGCCCAGGCACGGGCAGTTCCAGTTAATGTCCCCGTTGGGCAGAATGAGACCTGGAGGAGCCACAAGACACACCGTTAGTGGAAATCACACATCTGTGTTGTTGTGTCATGTGTACCGGGCCCGTGTACTAAGCCGCTCATGACTCATGACTCTCTAGTGACCACAGGTGGCCATGGAGTGCATGATCAAGCATATGCACAGGTGCGTCGGCCCCATAAGGCCCAGTATGCCCAGTTTACCAGGTTATCAGTTCAGCCCTGGTGCTAATCAATAACTTCATTTATAGAAATTCAGCTTATTAACGAGAAGGGCTGAAGGATGTAGAACTGTTCTGGTACTCTGGGCCACAATCACAGACCTGAACCATAATTTACAGAAAATACTGTAATCTAAATCACTGTTGCAATTTTAATCAGAAAAATTGCAATTTGATATTTTTGCCCATATCTTTCAGTGCTATTAGCACCGTTTCCAAAAATGCTAAGAACAAGTAAGGGCCGGTTAGCATTACAAAACTCAATTCAATCACTCACTTTCATATTTCACAACAAAATTAATTCATTAGCATTATAAAGACTTTTATTATGCCAGCTTTTAGCATTACATAAATGAATTAATGCACTATGATTATGAAATTTTATTATTATTTTTTATGACTTACTATGCTAATCAATTCCAAACATTATTTCACATAATTAAATGCAATATTATTATTATTAAACTTTCATTATGCGAATCAATCACTCACTTTGATTTTACATAACTGATTTAATTCATCAGAATGATGAAACCTTTATTATGCTAATCACTTCCAAAACTGTATAGTACATAACTGAATTTATTCATGAACATTATGAAACTTTATAGCAATTAAAGTAACAGTAATCAAATTAATTAAAAATATTTTTCCATAAAGAATTAAAATGCTAATTATGCTAAAAAAAAAAAAAGGTTATACAAACCAGTCACTAACTTTTATTCATTTCAGCAACTTTAATTAGGGACAGTATCGTTTTAGAGGCCAGTTTTGTCAGCTGAAGTGACAAAAACCTGGTCATGGAAATTTCAGAGGAATTATTTAGCTATTAGCTATTACTTAGCTATCACACTGCTGACTAGCCACACTGACGTACTGAAGGAAGTACTTTGAAGTATCATTAATTAAGTTTCATAATGCTTATAATTTCACAGGAAGACCAAAAAAGTTCTTAACTCAGAAATGAAAGTTAATTTAATAACAACAACAACAACAATAACAATAACAACAACAATAATAATAATAAAGTTAATAGTTAATATTTCCCCCTGTATTTATTGAGCATTTCTATTTCTGAAAATTGTTGTGTGTGAAGGTCAGCTCACACTTCAAACTCTTCAAAAAGAAAGAAGGAGATCAGGTTTTTGTTCTGACGGTGAGTCATATGAACGCTCATCATTTATCAGGTCATGCTGTACTAAAACAACTAATTCATGTGAGGAGCTGACCTTGATCTTCGTAAGGGTCATTGGGGTCGTCTTCTACGAGCTCAGCGTTGCTTGGCGCCTCGTGGTCCTCCTTGGTCACGAAGATGATGCGATCTTTACCTGCCACAGAAACAAGACAGAAGGAAAAACGTTCAAGCAGCGCAGATAATTACAGCTCCAACTCCGGGAAACGATTATATGGGATCAGTGGAAAACTCCTTGAAGTTTGATCTCCTGCAGAAGCTCTATGGTGGGGCATGTCCAGTCCAGGCCAGGCCAGGCCAGGCCAGGCCAGTGCTCTTTAGATGCAGGTGATCAGCTGAATCAGGTGAGATGGAGCATTCCAGTACTCCAGTAACGTGAACATACGATCAGAAACAAGACTCTGATTATTTCACTACCGACTGAATCGAGTGTGTAAACGTGTGTGTAAACTACCAGGCCAATATCCCGTTACCAGTATACAGATATTTAGTAAGTCAGAATAATGAGAAAGTTTTTAATTATGACTTCACATCTCATAGTTCCGACTTATTATCTCATAATTATGACAGTCTCTCTTAATTATGACTTACTTTATTAAGACTCTGCATAAAAAAGTGAGACTCAGTTTCATAATCATGACTTACTATCGACGTAGTATCTCATAATGATGACGGAACATCTCAGTTATGGGTTACTATCTCATAATCATTATTTACCATCTCAAAAATACAACTCTGATCACTTAGACTTAACATCTCATTAGTGTCTCATTTTGATCCCATCTCATAATTGCAACTTGCTGTCTCATAATTACGAGCTCTCCTACAGTCTCTCTCAATTATGACATACCTGAAGATTCAGTCTCAAAGTCATGACTTACTATCTCATAATGACTTTGTATTTCATAATGATGACTTAACATCTCAATTATGGCTTACTGTCTCATAATTATTATTTACTATGTCATAAATATGACCTACGTTCTAAACATTTTGACTTAACATCTTGTAATTTACTTAATATCTCATAATGACGAGACCCTCTCATATAATTCAAACTTGCTATCTCATAATTATGAATGAATATCCCATAATTATGACAGTCTCTCTCAATTATGACTTACATCTTCATGGTTATGACTTTGTATCTCATAAAAGTGAGATCCAGTCTCATAGTCAGGCCTACTATCTCATAATGACTTGATATCTCGTAATTATGACTTAACATCTCAATTATGGCTCACTATCTCATAGTTATTACTATGTCAAATATGACTTATCTTCTCATAATTCCAACTTGCTATCTCATAATTATGACAGGCTCTCTTGATTATGACTTACTTTCTCATAAATTTGACTTCGTATCTAATAAAAGTGAGATTCAGTCTCATAGGCATGACTTACCATCTCATAACAAATTGATATCTCGTAATTATGATTTAACTTCTCAGTTATGGCTTACTATCTCATAATTATTACTTACTATGTCATAAATATGACCTACTTTTGAATCATTTTGACTTAATATCTTATAACTCACCTAATATCTCATAATGGCTAAATCCTCTCATATAATTCCAACTTGCTATTGCATAATTATGACTTACGTCTTCATAATTATGAATTTGTGTCTCATAAAGTGAGGTTTAGTCTCACATAAGAACTTGGTATCTCATAATTATGA
>JAVGWN010002442.1:0-11120 GCA_034552555.1 Semaprochilodus insignis
CACACACACACACACACACACACACACACACACACACACACACTGAGGTTAAGAGGAGTGTTTCAGCATGGACTGCTTGTTGAATGAGACAGCCAATCACAACAGGGCTCACTGACTATATCGATAACATGACAGAACGGTAACAACCAAATTGATCTGCTGATAGAACAAGACATTTTCACTGAATAAAATGACTTTAAACGATTATAACTGTACTGCAACAGGTTAAATACGCATAAGGAGAAATATCAGATGTGTTCTCTAGACTGAGGATGCTTTCACTTGGACGGCTTCAAAATGTCAATTGCTGAGGAACTGTGAAAGGCGTGTTTGAGGAACTCACTCGTCTATGGTGACGTCGCCGTATTTCTTAAGGTTATCTCCTTCCCCACCAAACACGGTCACTCTTTTAGGCATGTAGGTATCGTCCGTGGAATCCACCGTCAATATCAGCTTACTAAAAAAAGGACAAAGGAAAAGAAGAAACGGACATAAACACTCAAAACACTACTGCGGGAAACCAAGAAAATGTACAGGACATGGTAAGTTACTCTAAAAGCAGGATCAGTGTTTTCTATATATCCAAAAATAATAAATACATCAAATCAAATCAAATCGGTGAGGCCAATCATTCTCTGAGTAGAGAGTTTTTGAGCCATTTTGTGCCATTTGTGATTTTCACACAGACGAATTTGTATTCCGCATTTAACCCATCCGTGAAGTGAAACACCCACATACACACACACTAGTGAATACACACACTAGGGGGCAGTGAGCACACTTGCCCAGAGCGGTGGGCAGCCCTATCCACGGTGCCCGGGGAGCAGTTGGGGCTTAGGTGCCTTGCTCAAGGGCACCTCAGTCGTTACTGTCGGTTCAGGGAATCGAACCGGCAACCCTCCGGTCGCAAGGCTGGTTCCCTAACCTCCAGCCCATTTAACATGATTTAACATTATTTAACATAGTAGTTTTATATGCAATGCTCCATTCTAAAGAAAATTACAGAGTCAGGAATGACAGGGATGGTAAAAGGAATAAGATGTCCTCCCTCAGAGCTCCCTCACAAAACGTTGTTACATGGTTAAGCAGTTATGAATATATGCTGCCTGAACTCTGACCAACTATAAATGATAGTTTTGAGGAGATTTCAGCCTCAATCACATTTCTTTTTAAATAAAGCGGGTCCCATCTGATTCTCTACAATCAGCCATTTCATACCAAACCCACTCTGAATGAAAATCCATTTGGAATTCCAAGGGTAGTAGGTTCTAAAAAGCCATATGGAGCTGTTCAGTATCTATCTCCGATAGGCTTGATTAGGCACACCGTTATCTATAAACATGGGCTGAAGTACATTAGCACAGGTAAAAAGAGAAGTCTCGATTTCTTCTGTACTTTGTCTATTTTTACAGACGGCAGTATACATTCTTGTCAACGACATTAGCCTCACAGCTCCACTGCAAAACTCAAGAAGTACAACACATCTCGGCTTCTCGCCTTCATTTGAAGAGAAACTGGGGGAATTTGAGTTTTCGCTGAACCGTCGCTCTGAAGTAGTAAAAATTGGTTCGTACTTGACCACAGTTCCTCTCTTCATGTGCAGGCGGATCCAGTGCTGTCCCTGCATGCCGTCGCTCTCCCAGTACGTCTCTGAGTCTCCATCAGTCAGGCAGCTAGCTCCACCACTTGGGTCCTCCTTCATCAAAACACATTTACTATAATACAAATCCAGTTTAAACAAAGACTCAGTTTCAAAGTGCCAAATGGGCTGAAGGGGGCGAGGTTCTGTTGCCTGAAAGCAGACAGGTTTGATTGTGTATCTGAATGAAGCATATTAGACTCAAAATAAGGAATTTGTGGATGTAGAAGTACTAATTAAAGTGGAATTCCATGTTAATTTTTCAACATTTTAGCAGAATTACATTGTTAAACAAAATAATCCAGAGTGGTTTTGGTGTGAAATGCTCCATTCTAGACAAAGTGAATTGTTCACAGTGGTGGTTCTCTAAAACCTCACAGAAAGTTATTACATGAAATGGCTGTGAATATGCAGCCTGATGTCTGACACACTGCTTTATGGTAGTTTTGAGGAGGTTTTGTCTTAAAACCTATTCATGGAGGAGGGATATGTGCAGGGCATTGTGAGGCAAAACAGTCCCGAAAGAAAACATACGTTTTCAGTTTTTATTCTTATACAATTTTCATCAACGTTCCATGTAAAACAAAGTTATTACACAAAATGCCTATGAACACACGGCCTAATGTCTGAGCAAATCCATTATTTCCAAATTTAGCTTTTTTTTTTAAAATCATCAACATTTCATATAAACACTCAGCTGACACGTGTAGGTTCACTGGTGGTTTCGATAGTAAATAAAATGTGTGTATTTGTGTTGTCGACATGCCGACTCCTAGCTCCAATCACCACCACTGTAAAGAATCTGTACGATGAACCAATTCACACCAAACCCACTCTGAATGACTGTGTTCACATTTTAACAACTGATTTATGAAATACTGGTGATATTCCCCTTTCTGAGAGGTGTGGGCAGTGGTCTAGTTCATATGGTAATATTGTGAAATTTTGCCAAAGAGGCCGAAGACCCTGCTGTAAAGACTACTGTGGGTTCAGTTCTAGACTCTACATACCGAGCATGAGGAGACATCGATGTTGCTGACGCACTGCTTCACACTGCCCAGATTTTCATCCTCTTTACCAACGTGATCATAAAAATAGTGAACAAGGTCCTCATCGCACTCAAACGTCCAGGTGGGGGGAACATATCTGAAATAACCAAAAACAATGCGCACAGTTATAAAGACTTACTTTATCTAACAGTGCTTACTGTTACTGCTAATGAGATGCTAATGGAGCCACACTGGCTTTTCAGACCATAAGAGCCAAAATAAGCACTGAGGAAACACAAAAGAGTACAGAAACAGAAAACAGCAACGAGGGGACACAGTAAATGTATTATAGAAAAGACAGATTAAAGGGTCTATACCACGGAAAACTAAACCTTCCTTCCTTTTTTTGGACTAAACGTTTGACGTTGTGTTTAAACACTGTTTAAACAAACTCCAAAATGTATTGCTCTCCCCACAGTCCATATAAGGAAACTAAGCTGCAAAAACAGCCTGTTCTGCAGTCACTGTTTTTGTGATGTCATGAAAAGCAACTCGTTCACACATATCTATCCGTTCAGCCCACAGCAGTTCAGCTCTGCCCGTTAAATCGCTTAGCCTGCTGTTTAAAGAGCCGCAATACAGGGCAGCCCGTTGGAACCAAGCTTACTTGCATGCCATCAGGCTTAAACACACAGAAACAAATGACATAAAGAGAGGCTGGAAAAAGTGATATTAAATTGTGGCTGTACATATAACCACACAAAAACGAAACACTAAAACAGGACATGGCCGCTTTAATGCCCTTGTGCACTCCACTTCATCCTAAACACATCATGAACGCAAATTTGTATCTGGCTCCGCCCACCTGAGCTTCTGCACCGCAGCCTCATCACGCTCTGCCACTTTGGCTCGGCTGCCCAGGTGCAGGCAGTTCTCCGTGTCCACCACCTGCTCCCACCTGTAAACGGTCAATATCAGTCAACAGCAAAATCATTCAAATGGACTAAGTTCTAGACACATATCTACTCTATTAAAGCTGTTTCTATCTGAACACAGTGCCAAAACGTGTTGATGTACTAGAAAACAGTTCACATGTTAGGCTAACATGTTTCTTTATCAGAGATACAGCTCTGCAAAAATGTAAGAGACCACCTGAAAAAGATCAGTTTCTGGGTTTGTGTTTGACCAAAATGAGCAGTTCTGTTTTATTCTATACACTACTGGAAACACGTCTCCCAAATTCCAGATCAAATATTGTATTTAGATCTGTTTATTTAGAAAATCACTAATGACCCTCCAGAAGCCTGTTTTTTGAACCATGCTCGCTGTGCATTTCACCCCAGCCACCGCTCGCCAGTCTCTCTGTAGGTCACTTGAAGTCATCTTACGGTGGTTAAGTGACATTGGAATGAGGTGGCTCTCATCACGGTCAGTAGAGAGTGGTTTTGGCCCTCTGCCAGTCTGTAGCTGTGTTGTCCTGTGTGTTTGCTGCTTGACCTTGTTCTTATGAGCCAGACGCTCACTGTATCTGCCAGTAAAGCTAGAACCCAACCTTCTGTTCCTCACTAAGAACCTGCTGTACATGTGGAGATGCTGATTTAAGAAGAAACTGGAGTGGTTGCTTATTTATTTCCAGAGCTGTAGAGATTGTAGCCCCCTGTTAGTGCACTCTACCAAGTCAGTGCCCAGTTAGTGGTGTTTCTAATGAAGTGGCCAGTGAGTGGAAGCAGAAAACTATCAAGTAAAGAAGCCTCCCCTAAATCAAACCCCAATCCCGACTTTCATTTTTAGAGTCTAATAAGGTTCTGCTGACAGAACGAAACCCTGTCTCTCCATTTTNTAAAAAAAGAAATTACCTGTTAAAAAAAAAAAAAAAAAAAAAACTGGTTACATTGACTTACATTAAAAGTAAAGTTTATTTTTTTCCCTTCTCCTGAGCAGTTATCATTTTGTAGATAAGACATTTTGTTCCGAGAGCAGCAATAAAGATAACTATACATAATAAAGCACTGTGGTAAGGCAAATTTTCCGCCCATCATTTTTAACAGCAGTTATGGCAGGCCCTGGAAATCTGGAAAAAAACCTGGAAAAGGTTTGTCCGGTTCTGTTCCCAGAAGGAGGCAGTCCATCTCCATTTGGTGATTTTACTGACTAAACATGTCTACCACATGTGACTATTAACTTTCTTTTTTCAGGTGTGCTTGAGCAGGTAAACCATTGAAGTAGGGTCTCTTAAAGAGTGGCAGTATCAGATTAACTGAAATCCGGGTATTTGGTAGACTGCATCAGAAGGAAACAGGAAGAAAGTGCCATCCATAAAGAGAAGTCCCATTTCATGTGGTTGTGTGGCCTTAAATAAAGCTTTTGCTGTACGTTAAACTGATTAGATCAAATAAACATGTGCGCAGTGTGTAGGCTAGAGGAACGTTTGCAGTGGACACATGTCCGTTCATTAACTCCTGTGGACACTCATATCAGTTCAGGATGAGTCAGAACGCACATCCCTACACCAAACAGAGCTGGACTAAAGCCCTCCAGGACCGAAGCTGGACTGAGGCCTGCCTAGCCATTTTAAAGTCCAGTTTAAAGAGGTTCTTGTTTTCTTGTGCCTTTGTTTAGTACTGCACCTTGTATCTTAGCACTTCAATATTCTTACTTTGTTTTCTACTTTATTGTCCTTTATCTCTACAAAGCACTTTTAATGGTTTAATGTTTTGTAACTGTGCTACATCTCAGGATGTCATAAGCTTAATTATTTAATGCTTTTAATTTTCTGTGTTTGTGTGAAGCACTTTGAATTGCTGCTGTATGAGTAAACTTGCCTTGCCATTAAAACATAGTTTAGGTGGTAGTACGTACGCATGATGATATCAGAGCCATTATTAAGTATTAGCAGACACTTCATGGGACAGAAGTTTAGATTTGACTGATATTTGAACCTGATAGTTGTTTACTGAACTCAGGAAAAGCAGAATATAAATAGTAAACAAATAAGGTTGTCCGGTTCTGACTAAGCATGTCTACATGTCTAAACGTGACTGTTAACTTTTGAGTTCAATTAGGCGTGCTGGAGCAGGTAAACCACTTACGCTAGGGCCTCTTAAGAGTGGCAGTATAAAATTAGCTGGTATTTCAGCTAGCCTACAGGCGATGCTGACTTAAAGCTCATTAACTATACAGAAATAAACATTCTATATCCTCTATTAAGGTTAGTTAGGATCTTAATTTCTACACCGCATTAATTAACATATATCAGCAGTCCACATTCCCTGTATCGGTCCATCCCTCTGTGACAGTCGAACATGAACATGGGACGAACCTGTTGCAGGGTTTATGGTCGTAGCCGAAAAGCTGCTGCTGCCTGCTGGCTGTGTCCGGGGCTTCGACGGGAACTAGCCTGTCTCCTCCCTCAGCATGTTTACAGGCTAGGATCCAGCCCTCATCCATTTCCACTCCACTGCGGTACTCCTCCAGCTGCTCCTGAGGAAGGGAGGAACATCAGAGAGGTGAAGGTGAGATGAAGGCTTTAAAAGTGAAGGTGTGATGAATAGAGTGGCTTTCAATCAAAGCAGCGTATAACTGCATAACGAACTACTAATACAACTACTACCTAAACATAACAGTCTGATATCTCATGTACTCTCTGAGCTCGTCTTAAAAGGGGGACTCCAAGGCTTTCTCTAAATGTATGTGTATTTACTTGATTAAGATGTCAACAAGACGTACGAGACCTTCTTTTACGGCAGTTTTGTGATGATGTCGGTCCTACCATCAGAGACACAGCTTTGTCACCAGGCAAGGCTGGTTACTGTTCGGGGCCCCAGGCCAGTAGGGCGGGCCCTGAGGGTATATTTATATAAGATTTCTAGTGTTGCTTAAATTTCTACATTGAAATTAATAGTAATGTGAACTTCTGACATACAAAAATGTTTACAGTTTGCAAGTTTCTGTTGGTGTCAGACTACTTGTAACATAATGGTGGTGAGGGCTGGTTGGAGGGGCCCCTGTGAATTTCTAATTAGGGCCCCATCAGAGTCTAGAATAGCCTCTGGCTACAATGGAACTTTCAAATCCATGCATGGTGGAGGGATGCAAGCGGGGCACTGCAAAATAGCCTGGTTTCCACTGTTTTCCACTCATCTGTATTGCATATATACACTCACAGGACACATGTAGGTTCACTGGGGGGTTTGGGGCAGTAAATAAATTGGCTATATTTGGGTTTTACACATCAGGACCCCCTGGATCCCATGACCACCACTGTAAAGAGTCTCTACCTCACTCTGACTGACTGTGTTTACATCCCCAAGGCCTGATTTACCCCGAAACTTTGGAAATTCGGTGGAATTCCCTTTTGATTGACTGAAGTCACCGGTGGTGGTACTACCTTGCTGATTTTGACCCACAGGCCGTGGCTGTTGTAGTACTCTTCCCCTGATGTCCGTATGCATGTCCCTTTTTTAGGCTCGATGGTGCATTTGGATGTCTTTCTGTTGGGTGGCTGGTTTGGGTGGTCCCACACTGGAATCAGGGTTTTCCCCCCAGCGCTTCCAGATGAAGAAGCCGAGGAGGAGGACCCGGAGCTGCCGGATGAGTCCTTACAGATTTTGTAGCACACCTCCTTTGGCACGAAACATAAACTTTCCGGCAGGGGTTCGCCTTTCCTAAAGCACGTAATACAGCGGTTCAGGAAGCGGATTCGTCCCAGGAGAAGGTGAGGGCTCTCTCCCGGAGACATTTCTCCTCTCACACGGCTTCTGCGTTTCGCTTTTGGTTCAGCCAGACAGGCGAAGTCCGTCCGGCTAGCTAACTTAGCAGCTCACCTCAGTAGCGAGAATGTCAACAAGGAGTTGCTCGGCAGTCAGAAAAGCGGGGAAATTACACACGGCGTCTCTCTTTTCCTCTCTTTCCTCCGTCACTAGTCACGGCTGAAGCTCCTGCTGTGGACACAAACAACAAAACAACACAATAAACAGCTTACTGTCTCCAGAGCATTCTCGAGAGCACCTAGCCCGCAAGCTAGCATCTGTCATACTGGCTAACTAGTCCGACTCATCCACGAGTCGGCTCTTCTCAGCCGAGTCTTTTCAGTGAATCGGTCGAACCGATTCACAACTCCAGCTGACTCGAAACAATCTAAAATACAACGCCTGTCTTACAACGCACAACCTGTGTAAACCTCTAATACACTCAGATTGATTGTGTTTAAAATCACAATATAAACTCCAAAAAAACAATGATCCAGTTATATGTACCTGTCTAATTTGTGGCTACAACATAACAATCCCAGTTCATTTAGTTCGTCTCTGTAATTTACTGAGTCATGAATACAACATAGCCATCCCAACTAATTATCTTGTTCCCACGTCTTACTAAGTCATGGCCAATAACATGACTATCCCATGTAAATTAACTTCATTCCTACATCTTACTAAGCTGTGGCTACTATATAACAATGACAGTTTGTCTTAGTTATTTTAATTAACTATAAGAACTGAACTATTAGACATTACTTGTCTAGTTGTGGCCACAACAAAATCATCCCAGCATAGTTATCTTGTTCCATGCCGAACTAAGTCATGGACAGAACATAACTATCCCAATTTTATTATGTACTTTCTATGTGTTACTAAATCATGGCCACAACATAACTATCCTAACTTAAATATTGTATTCCTGTGCCTTACTAAGTTGTGGCCACAACATAATTATCCAAATGTAGTTATCTTGTTCCTATGCCTTACTAATATGTGTCCACAACATAACTATTGCAAGTTAATTATCCCATTCCTATGATTTACTAAGTCATGAACACAACATAGCTATCCCAACTTAATTATGTAATTTCTATGTCATACTGAGTTGTGGCCACAATAAAACAATACCAACTTAATTATCTTGCTAAAATGCCTAACTAAGTTGTGGAGACACTACAACTATTGCAACTTAATTATCTCATTCCTACAACTTACTAAATTATGAAGACACATAGCCATCCCAATTAATTATCTTACTTAGGTGTGGCCATAACATAACTATCCCAACTTAATTATATTGTTCATATAAATCACAAAGTTATGGACACCAGATAACTATCCTAACTTAATTATGTAATTTCTATGCCTCCCTAAGTTGTGGCCACAACATAACTAGCCCAACTGAATTATTTCATTCCTACTACTTGCAATAGCCACGACTTAAACGTCTTAAATGTCTTAGTTATGTTAGTTAACTATAAGAACTGAATTATCTTGTTCCTATGTCTTTCTAAGTTGTGGGCACAAGTTTAGTACCCCAACCTAATTATCCCATTTCCACTTCGTATTAAGTTGTGGCCATACATTATTTGTATTAAGAAGGGATGTGACCAGTGAGGCTCAATGTATTTTAATGATACTTTCATTGTGGTTTGTTTAATTAAACCATTATCTGAAAAGTCAAGAACAGCCTCTTAGAAATATGCACATGTATATCTAAATGTATAAGCTAATTAAAGCTCTGTTTGGTCATGAATAAATCAGAATAAATCTGACTTAGCTGACGACTGAGAGTACAAGAATGAAGCTGGCATAACTAATCATTGAGGAAATGAGGTAGGTCCCTCCTTTACGAACAAAAACGAATTGTTGAATCGACCGTTCGATTCATTGAACGAATTGTTCGAAAAATTCGGTTCAATAAACTGAATTTAACTTCCCTACACAGAGAACCTGTAGGGAGAGTGCGCTAGCCGCAGCTGCCGGCAGAGGGCGCAAGAGCGTGGGTGATTTAACGGACAAGGGCGCCATCTGCTGGTCCGTCCTGTTATAGCAGGTACAAAATACTTTCTGAATTATTTATCAGTGCTCATTACAGGTATTGCCGTTATAGTTAGCTATCTGTTTTATCATACTTCCACATAAGATAGTTTATTACCTTTAAAACTTATGTACTGATGTCCTGATGTGTTTTCAGACTTTGGTTGACTAGGTTAATGTGGAAGTCATTTGTCATGCCAATGGCCTATACTGAAAACTATTGCTGGAACTTACCACCTTAACATAACAATAAAACAATACAATATATACACCAAAAAATAACAGTTAACTGAATAATAACTTCAGATTATGTGAACTGCAGTGCTGTTGGGAAGGAAGATAAAGGTTACCAGGAACAATAAATGATGATCAATTTAGACAGATATTTATTGAGCTACACATAAGTAGTGTCTCTCAGTATAGCGTTGGGCCACCATGTTTGCTAACGCAACATGCCAGACCTCTCTGCATGGAGCTGTAGAGGTTCCTAATGGTGTCCTGTGATCCATCCCATGCAGCTTGAATATCCCCACACAGTTCCTGCAGATTTTGCAGTAGAGGTGGAGTGTTGATGGGATGTCCAATTGCATCACACACATCAGGGTTAGGTCTGGCGATGCGACTCACTGCTCACTGCTTACTGAATGTCCGCAATTGTGGCTGTTGGGTCATTAATTGGTTCTCCCTCTCCGAGGTTTGTGTAGGTCTCCCAGATCCTTCATGTCGATGGCGCGTGCCTTCTTCTATCCAACGCCGCCAGCAGCATGCTATGGTGATATCCACACAATCGTTATGGTGTGCAATAATAACAATAAGACCTGCTTCCTTTGGCCCTAAGATGTAACCCCTCTCAAACTCTTCCAACTGCTTGAATGGTTTTCCAACTCTTCCCCGAGGGATGGTTCACTCGTAAAGGATGCTACCAACACAACAGCACAAGTCAGAATGGAAAACAGGTACGACAAGACGACCTTATATAGTCAGTCAGGTACAGCTATGAGGCCTGTTCTTGATTACATCACATGCGCAACCGAGCGTGAAACTTGAATCGCAATGTCAAACGTACCCACCAAGATTTACCCTGATCAGAGATGAAGAGGAGAAGGAAGAACCACTAAGAGGAACCAAGACTCAAGAACTCCTTAAAAACATGAGGAAGAACGACTTACAGGAACCAATAATCAAAAAACTTGTTAAGAGCCTGAGGAACCTCTCTAAGAGTATAAAGAACCACTGAGAGGAACCAAGCCTAAGAAGGAGAACCTCCCTAAGATAACACCACGGGTGTGCCAGCTGTTAAGGAACAAGAAGGCAACAATGGCAACACCCAGTGGTGTGCTGAAGAACCTCTTCTACATCTTATTGCCAGTAGTTGATCTGTGCTAGCTTTCTGGATATAAACAAACATGTGGAATAACAGCACAAACACTCACAGGTCATATATATACGGTCCGGTACTACTGTTTACTACGGCTCTTTGTTGTCACAGATGACATATTCTTTGACGTTCCTTGTTTCCAGTAAAAACTATTGTAAAAGGAACCAAGACTTAAGAACTCTGTAAGAACATGAGGAAGAACCATTGTGAGGAACCAGGACTCAAAAACTCCCTAAGATATGAGAAAGAACCACAGAGAGAAACCAAGATTCAAAAACTCCCTCAGAACGAGAGGATGAACCACTGAGAGAAACCAA
>JAVGWN010002443.1:0-11119 GCA_034552555.1 Semaprochilodus insignis
GAGAGAGAGAGAGAGAGAGAGAGAGAGAGAGAGAGAGAGAAACCAGGCGTTCCTTCCCTGCTTTGTAGTGTACAGATTCTGTGCTTTTTGGACACTCGTTCCATCCACGTGCTTCACCTGCTGCTTTCCGGCACGCCCACCACCCCCACCTGTGCTACCCGACTGAAGCTTCATGAGTGCGAGTGCGTTCTGAAGAAACTCGTCCTCACTGAGTGCGTGGTAAGTGCTGAGTCAGTGGTGATCCTGTGCTAAACGTAAAGAAGTGGAGATTGAAAGTCTCAGGAAACGACAAAAGTAACTAACAGCTTTCCGCCGGTTTCCCTCTTCGGACTCTCTTCTGCCTGAGCTCATCACGCAGCTTCTCTAAAAGCGCCACAGTTTACAGGAACAGCTTCATCAGGTACGCTAACGTGGCTAACGGTGAATGGAAGCTGGCTGCTACGAGTTAGCATAATGCTAACTTATGGATTATGGAATAACGATAACAATAGGTCCGACTCAATAACGGGTCATTCTGAGATGGTTCCCAACT
Organism: Semaprochilodus insignis; assembly: GCA_034552555.1. Classification (NCBI taxonomy): domain Eukaryota; kingdom Metazoa; phylum Chordata; class Actinopteri; order Characiformes; family Prochilodontidae; genus Semaprochilodus; species Semaprochilodus insignis. Next base: position 533 of record JAVGWN010002443.1, read on the forward strand.
CTGAAGTGGAAGCAAACAGAGAAGGTTAGAGCACAAGTTGAGTAAAAGCTGCGAACGGCCATCTTTCATTTCATAATGAGGAACGGAACTGAGAACTTCAGTGTCACGGTCGCGTAGCCTGACGGTCTTTTTCCCTCCATTTCTGTTTGTTTTCATTTTAGCTTTAGCAACGTTAGCTTCGAACTAAGTCCTCAAACTATGACGCTTTTAGAAGAGCTCCCCGCGATCTCTCTCTGTGGCAGGTTTGCTCGAGGCTAAAGAGGAATTTTCATATTTAAAAAAGGCTAATAAAATAGATTTCTAGGGAAGGAAGACTACATCATTCTTCTTTTTCTTTTCCAGGATGGCGGAAAGAGACGAATAACTAAGTGGCAAGAAAGAAAGAAACGGCGTACTGACCAAGAGTAACGGCAGGAAAGACAACGTAATCCGATTGTGCTACACTGAAGCACGGCCGCTGCCCCTCGTTAACCAATCACGCGCCTCGTTACTGACAGCCAATCAGAGACCAGAACAGAAGAAGTGAGAGCGGTTAAGCCAGTGTTCTGTACCACACATACAGGATAAATAACACACACGAGTAACCAATGATGCGCCAACTCACACGTGCAAACACTCTCGCACCCACACACACACACACTCTCAAACTCACGCACCTCACAGTATTCCAATTCTATAAGACTGCTAGATCATAATTGAGCCAAAAAAAAAAAAAAAAAACACCCACCCAAAAAAATAAAAATAAAAAAAAAGCCCAACTTTATATATAGATACAATTTGCCATGTTTTTCCTCATTTCCGGAAAAAAAAAGAACACGATTTCCTTTTTTTAGAAAACATGTATGAATTGTGTTATTCTGTCCCTCTATATTGATACATACATATATATAGATATTTATATAGAACTTTTTTATTGGTAGAGTATAAAAAGCACATGCACACGTTTGTCCACTTCCTCTGACAAGCTACCTTCACACCACTGGTGTGCTCACATGCTAGGGAATGTTAGTACACGTATCTGAACACGCACGCGCACGCTCCTGTACTCACGCAGACGTACAACGAAGACCGTGACCACCCTGTACCCACCCGAGATCAAAACTCAAAACCGAACGACATGATCAGAGAAATGGCAGTGGTTGGAGTGACCTAATCTGACAAAGGAAAAAAAAAATGAACGATAATTAAAAAAACAAAAAAATAAACAAAAAACAACAAAATCAATCTTCATACGAACCACTATCTTTGGACTCATGGGGTTAGTAACCATAGCAAACGGAGACGTGTGTGGGAGGGGGGTGTATGTGCGTCAGTGTATATGTATCTGTGCTTGTTTCGGATGATGCTGAGCACAGGGCGAAGGGAAACTCATCACTGAACCTGTGTATGTGTGAGTGACGGAGTGGGGTGGAGGTGGGGTGGGGGGGCGTATGAAAGGAAGTTTCGACTCTATGCAACAGGAGACGAGGTGAGAAGTCCAGTGTGTTGAGAGATTTCAGACGTTTTGGAGTCCAGCTGGCTGCACAGAGCAATGTGATCCTGGGACGAAAAAAGTGGGGTGTGTGTGTGCGCGCGTGTGAGTGTGTGTGTGTGTGAGAAACGGGCTGGGATTGTCACTCAGAATCCCGCTGGACTTCAGAGGCGTCCGCTCGGCAGATAGGGCAGGTTCTGTTAGCCTGAATGGGCAAAGGAAGTAAACAAGTGTCAAATCAGTGATGAGTAGCTCAGTAACAGCATAGTACCTGAACCCAGTTCAGTGACACCAACACTTTACACTAAGTGTTGACTAACTAACATGAAGTAATGCGTTAGTTAACATGAAGTCACACATTAACAATGGCTAACTAATGTTAAGTAAACACGTAACAGCCGTATACATGTAGTTGTTATATGTTTACTTAACATTAGTTAAGCACTGTAACCAGCGTTAATGCATTACGTCATGTTAGCTGGTCAACACATCATGTAAAGCGTTACCACCAACTCAGTAACATGGAAACTGCACTGATATTAAAATGTCGGCACGATTAAAGCATTAAGACGCATCAGTCATTTAGAGTGGTTTGATGCTGAACTGCCACTTCTAGAGAGAGAGAGACTTGTTCACAGTGTAGGTGATGGGAACCAGACGTCTGAAGACTCCTGTCTCCAAAAGTTTCTGAGAAGATTCTGGTTTAATACATTCGGGACATTTTCAAACAAGCTGCATAAAAACCATTTCGGTTTTACCATCAATCAACATCACCACATATAAATATCAGTAACAAACACCAAAAATGGACACGGTGACCGTTTGTTCCCACAGACATGGTGACCTCCGGTTCCTACACCGTTAAGAAATCTCTCCGAATTTCACATCAAACCACTTTGAACAACTGTTTACACCTCCACCTCCGAATTCTGCAGAACAGGCGGAATTCCCCTTTGACCACATGACTTTGAGACACACTCACCTTGAGCCACTTGTCAACACACTTGGCATGGAACTCGTGATTGCAGGGCAGGACTCGCAGCAGCTGTCGGGACTCAAAGTCACACATGCACACCACACACCTGCAGACAGGCAGACTGAGGTTAACACCTCCACTTCCTTACCGAACAGCAGCATATACATACAGACACGCAAACTTGGGTTCCTTAGAAGTGTGTGGGCTTCGGCTTCCTTACACCACTCACTCTGTGATGACAACCGCAATACCGCGGTCATGCAATGCCTATCGTGGGCTGGGGCGCATTACAGTCATCACAGTGATTTGTTTATTGATTCATAGTGCATCACTGCTTGCAGGTGAAAGCTGATTCACCATCTTTAGTCACGTCTGGCACCAGTTTGCTACTTTGCTACTAACGGCTGCCTGTCGGGAGAGGACTAGCCTGTAACGTTAGCTGGGACCTGTTTATCGAGGAGACTGACCGTGGTGGCGTCTACTGTGGCTTTCTGAGGTCTCGATGTGCCTTAAATGTAGCAAAGCAGTCACAAAATGCTGAGGTGAGCTCTGAGACACCCTGAGAAACTGAACAGTGCTCAGACTCACTGAAGGCCAGTATCTCAGAGCTCCAGACTGGAGAGTTAAAACTGTGTTTAGAGAGTTCTCGTTATAAGACAGTTCAATCTGTAGAGTGCTGCAACAACCACCACCGTCTTTCCTTCGTTCTGAGCCATCACTGTGAGACACTCTGTTTGGCTTTAGGTCCAGTTGTGCTGTTTACTGTTGAAGGAAAAGATGGAGAGTGTAATCTGTAGCATCCACAGGCCTGCGTGTCAGATTCTCTAGGCGAGTGGGAATTCAGGTGCTGTCTACAGGCGTGTACGTGAGAGCAAGAGCTAACTAACATTCTTCATCTGGTCAGGAGGAACTTATAGGAAATGCCGTGTCTAGATCTAGGCTAACCCGAGCCCCCATTCTGGAAGCTCGCGTTGTGCTTCTGGCTGACGTTGATCATTCCTTTGAACCTAATGTGATTTTGTTCATGAACCGAGGTTGACCGAGCCTAATGGAGCGTTAGCGTGCATGTGTGCTACTCACAGGGTCTGCTCGGACTGGTGATTGCTGGGGTTGAATCTGTAGGAAGGCAGCTGTTCTATATCAGCTTTAGTCAGACCACGTGGTTTGGCTTCTCCGAGACGCTCCGCGAGGTTCAGCAGGGCCTGCACGCGCACAGACACCGATACAAGAAAGAAACGGTTGGTGGAAGAAAGCCATGCATAGACAAAACACATAGACCGCATGCAGCTGTCTCCTGGAACTTCATTACACTTTGAACCAGGAATTGCTTACGCTAGCGAACATTCATTTCTGTTCAATTCTGTCATTTTTAAAAACACACTGCAGTTTACTAGAAGGCTGGGGATAGATCTGACATGCCTTAGCAATTTTCCAGAAATCAGGGAAATGACTGGCAGAACCACAATCGTCATTTCCTCTCGGTTCAAGTGGGTTTAATGGCGGGTAAGTGTGTGACTGTTACAGCAGTGTGTGATTTAAAGCTCATTTCAATCAAAGAACACAAACCTGGTTAATAGTGAGCAACGACTAGCAGGGACCGAGCATGTCACTACATAGCTAGTAATTACTGAACAACTCCGTGCCAGCACTTCAGACGAGCACCAACGGGCCTTTTAATTATAAACTGTGTATTTGGTGCCAATATTATAGTCTTTTAACCTCCATACAGGTTTCACTAATGTGTCAGGACACATCTCTGCTGTATTCCGTGTTATGCCTGCCTGAAAAACTGTCCAGCTGGGATAAATAAATATGAACTGAACTGAAAGCGCAGTTAAATGAACCAACTCCGTTAAAAGCGAGACATTTCACCTCGTAATTCTCCACTTCTCCATCATCTACGTCCAGCTCTAAGCTGATGGCAGGCCCCACTGCTGTAGGCTGCATTGGAAGAACAGACCTGAGAGAGAACGAGAGAGAGAGAGAATCACATGTTACCACAGAGCTATTCAGAGTGCTGTGCTGTATTTAGGTGCAGTTTTAAAACTTGCTGAGGACAACCTAAAAAATGTAAGCTGCATGTTCAAGTCTGCTTAAGTCTATTTATTTTTCCAAGTTTGACCTAATATAAAATACTGTCTTTTGAACTTGGGCAGCTAAGAACATTGTTTCCCATCTTTTATTGGGTCAGTGGTTGTATTCTTGCTGGTACGACCATCATACGTTATGAGAATACCTGTAAAATGTGTCTGTTTATTGAGCATATTTGTAATAAACAGCACCACGGTGCTCCAGTGTGGACATTCTGGACCCCGTTTCCAAATACAGATCTAATAAAGGGATTTCCATTGGTGCCACTGTGTAGGCAAAACTCACAGGAAGTAAGGGAGGAGGCTAGGGTGATAAGGGGGCGGAGGCACGGCCTGCTGGGAACGATAGCGCCGGCCTGTGATTCGTCGGGGCATGAAGTGAGGATATGGCTGAAGAGAGAAAGAGAGAGACATTAACATGGTAGAATAACCTCAAAGCAGTTACACTCATAGCAGCTGACTGAAACCAGGCAGAGACCTACTGGCTAGCATGCTGACATTAAACCACATTACAGAACAACAACACCACCACCCGAACAGTGTGACGGAGCTGTATGCTACAACTTCTCATTATAGGCTAAACGGGATATTTGGGTGGAGGAAAGAAGGGACAATTCATGACCAGTTTACTCATTCAACATGTCTGACAAAATCAACTCAAGTTTTATACATCATTTCTTTCCAAGAACCATTCACCTGGTTTCGCTGAAGCGCCAGCTGTTGTCATGGTGCGCTAATGTAATAATCAATAATGCATTATTGGTGTAAATATAATTACGCTGCAGCGTGGGAACCCTGTAAATGTGATGGGTGCATTACAGGTAACGTAGTCCACTCACCACTCCGAAGAGCTCCTGGGGAAGGGGTTCATGAGAGAGGAACTGAAGAGGGGTGGAGGGGGGCAGGGGGCTGGGATGGCCTGAGTGAGGGTAATTAAAACCGCCCCCCACAGATAGGTGATCCCCCAAAAGCTCCACTTCGTTCTCGATCCTTTGCAGCGGCTGCGCATACAGAGAACATACGGCTCATTCAGTACTGCACCGAAACTAAACGAGTTCAATTAAAGTAAAATTTTCTTGACCATCAAAATTCACTAATAATTCTTATTTATCAGCAAACAATATACTGTCCACCCCTAAAACAGACACAAGCACATAGTGGAGAGGTGCTGCAGACATGGGCGCGAACATTAAGTGAGGACAAAACTCTCTGGGATAGGAAGACGTCTGCCCTGGCAGGTAAAAACAGTTATTCAGCAAAGAGCCAAAAGGTTGTCTGTTAGTTGCTGAGGTGACGTGTAGCTACGGTAACAGACATAAATGGAAATACCCTTGATATACTGACACTAGAGGCTGCACAGAATAGCCAACTTTACTCCAACGCCGTTGTAAGCTTGATGTTGACTAGTCTCTGATCATGTGACTATGACACTAATAACATGGATGCCTCAGAGGAGACTTGTGTGGGGTGTGTGTGTGCACAGTGCTCACCGATCGTGACTGTTGTGTCTGGAAGGGCAAGAACTGTCCTGGTGGGGGCAGATGGGGCGGATGGTGAGAGAGGTGTGGAGGATGAAGCAGAAACGCAGGATCACTGGAGAGAAGAGACGGAAACGCGTACGGAACCGGCAAGTGCTGCACTGAACACGCAGGTAACATCTAAAAAGAGGGAGAGTGAGAGAGCGACGTTACTTACACACTACTTACCATACAAAACAATTATTCCAAAGGCAACCACGTCATAACCATGTCATAACCATGTCATAACCATGTCATAACCATGTCATAACCAAAACAGTCATGTTACCAATACCACTATCATAACATGACAATTTCTTTGACGGCTAACCAGCAAGAATTAGCATGCGACATGAGCTGCGATTACTTTCTCTAGTAGTGCTAACATGACCCTGTTAGCGTCTGCAACCGGTCATGACTCCTCACAATGTGGCATCTCCCATAGCATGTTTAATACACAGTCACGCCAATGTTACAGGTTCCAAGTCAAGTGTTCCCACTTCAAATAAACAGTCAGCCAACAAAGGCAGTGTTCCATTCTGACCACAAGGGGGCAGCAGAGCCTTACGATCAGAGGTAAAGACCATCTATTAAGCTCTGTGTGGAGCCGTATACCCACCGGAGGCGGGACGCTGCAGACAGGGTAGTGTTGCTGGCCGCTGAAGACGACAGAGCAGGCGGGCACCTGCTGCTGAGAGGAGCATGCTGGGAGATGTTGCCCCGTACAGAGTGGAGGGGGGAGACCGTGGGGGGGCACCGGGTTCATGGTATACGATACCGGGACTGTACCCTGAGGGAGCTGCAATGCACACAGACAGATACATCAGCCACCACAGCACCAGACAGAACTAAGCTTGGACAGGGAGGTGAATGGAGACAAATGATCATCGCCTCCTAAACTACGCCCTCACCTGTTCATGGAGGTCCATCACCATGGTGCCCTGTTGCTGTGGATGCAGTAACCGTGGCGACAGTGTGGGGGGGTGGAAGGCGCGGGGCTCGTCTAGGCCGGTCGGAGGGTGGGGGGGTGCCTGGCCGTACGGATGAAGGGAGTGAGGATGAGGAGGGTGGCGATAGTTTTCGTCCTGACCGCCGCCGGGAGAGCCGTGGTGGGGCGGATGGAGGCGAGACAGGCGCTCGCGACGGCCCCGCTGGCGACGAGCTGGGGGGCTGCAGACAGAGAGGGGCTTCAGTGTTATTGATCAGTCAGTGTTATCACCACCTAGTAACATCAGGTGTTAAATATTATCGTCTACGGGATCATAATTAATATCCATATGAATATCATCATCAGCATCACCAACTCGAACACCGAACGAATCCAGCACATGCACACGCACAGTCCGTACCTGCGTCTGTGTCGTGCAGGCGTGTGACAGCGCTCTGGGTGGTAGGGGGTGTGGGGGTAGGGGTGTGGTCTGCGACTTGGAGGCAGCTCCCACGGTCTGATTGGAGGAGAGGGAGTGGAAGGCGGAGCGGAGGTGAGCTCCAACATGGACTGCTGGGAAAGGCGCTGACGCTTCGGACTCGGGGAGTCCTCCGTCTAAGAGAAGCGAGGGAGAGAAAGAGAGGGAGAGAAAGGGGTGGAATACACTGTTAATACAGTAAAGAGTTTTCACCATACAGTCTCTTCCATATCACATACACAGTCGGGTCACATTATTATGACCACTTCCTACTTTAGACGGCAGCTGCGTGCAGCTCAAAGGGATCCTCCATGTGGAAGGCACTTTCAACCGATTCGGGTATGAATCCATCCTTGCATATCACGTACACCCATATACATAATGAGGCGGATCTTTCAGCAAGACAAAGCCACGTCACATGGCTAGAAATGTGTGACATTGGTTGGAAGAGCATGACCAACACCTCCAAGTACTACCCTGACCCCATAACTCCCCAGACTTGAACCCAACTGTGCATCTGTGGGGCCACCTCGATCACTGTGTTCGCTCTATGGATCCTCCCCCACACACCCTCCAGCAGCTGTGGGATGCACTGCAGTCAGCATGGCTCCAGATACCTGTGACAACCTACCAGGAGCTTACTGAGTCACTCCCAGACCGTCTAGCTGCTGTCTGTGCTGCACACAGAGGTCACTCTGGATGTTGGCTGGTGGTCATAATAATGTGACTCGACTGTTGTACTTACCTTCATAATGAAAGGACCGGCAGAAATGGCCCAAACTATGATCTGGAATGCCATTTCACTGTTACTAGCACTCAAAAAGTTCTCTCTCCTGTAAATTTCATTTGAGAAAGTGAGGAAAAATTCAGGATTCTATTATATATATGGGTCCAATAAGGAAATCGTAAACTGCGGTGCTGGCTTTCAGTACGATTCTGAATTAAACTAGAGTATCTGTTATCATCATAGTAAAGGAATACAGACAAGAAGAAACCTACACCAAGTTTCCTGAAAATAAGCCCAGAAACGAGAGCATTTATGAACTACGATAATCATCAATTACAATCAAATCCAACATTCAGAAAGATCAGTTTATATAAAAAATAAATAAATAAATCGAGCGTGTAGAAGAGTACAGAGATCTAGATACTGTGCGTGTGTGAGAAAGTCATTTGTGTTCACTGCTATTCAGTTTGAGTACAGTCGGTCTATTGTGCCTGACAGCGTTAAAGGCATTTCCTCTGACGACATGGCCTTCTGTCGCCCGAAGCAGAGTGAGGTCACTTCCTGTAAGTGTGAGGAAACCCTGGTGGGTGGAGTGGGGCTGCCGTTCAAAACACACACACCCCAGCGCCAAACACACCCCAAAAGCCAGCCCCACACACGCTGGACAAAGGAGATTCCTGTACGAACACAACTTTGCCACTACAGTAGAACAAACCAACCGAAAGCCCACATGACGTTAAGACGTTGAGATTTGATTCAGAGTCGTTTCTGGCCATTTCCTACCGGCCCTGCTCACTGCGAGTCGTTCGAGGTGTTTACAGAGGGTATAAAATAATGGATACGGGTCACACGGCCTTCGAGCGACTGTGATATGTAAATGTTGTATGGTGTAACAGTGATGCACACGCGGTGTGATGAAAAGCAGTTCTTATCTGTTCCATCTACCCCACGGCCCTTTATAGGAAATCTCTGACTCACGGGTAGCTTTCTCAACCACATACACACGCACACAGCGTAGAACTGCCTACACGAAGACACAGGATTTCACATGTGCGTATTCGTCTGGGGGAAGCCAGACAGGTTAACCCACCAGCTGACTAATACGGACACGTACGTACACGTTTAAACGCTGTAAATACAACGTCAGGACATGGCGTCAAACACACACACACACACACACCCCCCCAACACACTACCACCACGTCAGTATCACCGCAGTGCTGAGCATGATCCACCACCCACATAATACCTGCTCAGTGATGGTCGTTTCTGGCCACTGAAGAACATGGTAACGTAAAGGTGTACTCAATAAAGTGGCTGCACAGTGTATACAAATGTCTACATGCAACAATAATCTGTTCCCAATTAGCATCATGAGCGGTGTAACAATGCTTTTAGCACCCAACTCAAACCTATTCACAATACAGAACTCACACAAGACGACGTGACGTAAACACTGACTCAAATTCATACCGCAGCCGTGTGGGAAAATACACTCAAAGTCAAAAGAATAGAAGGAATCGACCATGAGACTGAGGCCAATGATTCAAGCTTCACGCTCGGCCGTTCATGTGACGACTACGGACATTCAGTGAGCAGTGATGCCTCCATGAGTCATCCTGTTAGTGCAGCACCACTGACAGACGGCTGCCTGACACAGGACTACATGCACGCAGACCGTTACGACGACTGTCCTTAACACCACGTCACCGTCACCAAAGACTGCAATGGTGTCGTGCCAGACTGTCATGGAGTGACTCAGATTGGCAGCAGGTCATCTCGCCAAGCTTGTAGTTGGTTTCAGTTCTAGCGTCACTCAAAACGTTTTGTGGCCATTTTGCGGGTTCTGTGTTAAACGCTGCTTGTTTATTTCCGGTATTGCAGAAATCCGAAAGAAATCAGAGTAAGGTTATACATGCACTGAGAAAGCCGTTTACTGAGCTAATATCCAGCTCCCTTATCGGATCTCCCTAAGGAGTTCCAGACCTTAATCTGATCTAAGAATTCGGAAGTGTGCTGTTTACAGAACCATTTAAATAATCAGATCTGATTGGATTATTAAGTGTGTGTGTATATTCATCTCTCTGTATCTTACAGTCAGCACAGGCTGTACTGTAAATGCCTTTGAGGAGGGTGTGGGTGGGTGGATGGGTGGGAGGGTGAACGAGTGCATGAAAAATGCACATGGGTGACTTTCAGAGGACACGCACACACAAAAAGAAAACAGAAACTCGTCACTGTCACGTCAAATGAGGCACAGCTATCACACACACACACACACACACACACACACACACACACACACACACACACACACACACACACACACACACACACACACACACACACACACACACACACACACACACACACACACACACACACACACACACACACACA
>JAVGWN010002445.1:0-11117 GCA_034552555.1 Semaprochilodus insignis
CAACCTGAACTGCTGTTAGCTGTGAAGTGAAAGAGCTGTACTAATTTTAAACACTGAAAATGATGTTCAGTCAAAAGTGGCTGCATTCGTGTAATGGCTTGTGTTCAGTCATGCCATGCACTTGAATGTATTATCAGAAAACCCATCTGACCATCATAAAAACCCCCTACCTTGAAATTCCACCTTGCTGGTGTACAGCAGAGTACAGACTGTAGCTAATCTGCTGTCCTATAGCCCTTTATCAATGGTCAGTTTCCTGAGGGGATCGCTGAGGGCCTTCTATGCCTTCGGCAAACCTTGAGTGTGTTCCTCTGGATTTAGGTTTCCGTTCTTAGTTCTATTATTCAGCACATTTTGCTGTTAAGTTTTTACAGGTTGCAGTTTTTGCAGGAACTTAGGGTCGGAATATGAGAGAGGAATTCAAGAGTAGTGAGCTTATATGTAGAGCCCATATGGGAAAAGTGCACTTGTACTTTTGGGAACAATTGCATTGTACAGTTTTCTTACATGTACATTTTTTTCCCATAGTAAATGAATGGGACAGTGTATATACACACACTAGCAACCACCTGGGATACCACTGCAACTGTCTATTAACACCTTGGCATCCAGTGGCAATACCGTAGCAATGGCCCACCTGGCATATAAAAAAGCCACATTTTAGGAACCGCAGACACAGGCAAGCTACATCTTCTTTTGGTTAGTCCTCCCTCCCTGAGGACCACAAAATCTTTGTGAACCAATTTGGGAGGATACCCACTTGGTGCGGGACTCCCTTAGATGTGGAGTCATCTGTACTGACTGTTGCTAGTGGGCAGTTGGACATCAACTCTGCTGCTGGCAGGGAAAGATTTTAACCAGGCATGCAACTGCTGTGGCGGCTTTTCTTAACCATGAACTGGCCACAGCAAAGCACAGCTTCAGGCTTGGAGGACCTCCTCATGATGTCAAATTCTGTGCCACTTGGGTGGCGCCAGCAGCAGCAACGGTGGTGGTGGCAGTTTCTCCTAAAACCCTCTTCATTGCCAGTGCTGGCTGGGGTGCTGCTCTGCCCTCAGAGATGCTCTGTGGAGCTCTGATGCTGCATGTTCCACTAGGACCTGGGCAAACAATGACTCCATCAGCACGATATAGCCACCTTTGCAACTCAGCACTGCACACTCTAGGTTCATTTGGCACTTGTTACTTCTCAAAAAGGCCTCTCTAGGCCTAAAATGCATTTCTTGGTCTTCAGCTTTCCAAACTAAATGGCCATCTTTTTGGCCCCGACTGTCAGCATGAGCCATCCCCTCCCCTAGACTTGTTCATCTTTAGAGATGTTCCCCTTAAGATCATCACCAGCACTAAAAACTGAGTGCTGAGCACTAAAAACGGACCATTTGCATAAAGTATTCCCATCACCAGGACTGGTTTGACAGCCTCCGTTGCTCAGAGCTCAGACTCGTGCTTGTATCTTTCAGAGCTCTGGATATTACAGAGCTGACAGCGGAGTGGGAGATGCTGTTCTCTCCGAGCTTATGTTTGAAGTGGTATCAGCTGATGAAAGAGGCGTCTTGGTAAGCTGGTGTCGGCAGGCTGGTCCATTCTGTCTTCTTGGCTTGAGGCTGTGAAGAGAAGAGCGCGAAATGGCTCTGTGGCTGCTGGCCAGGCGTGAGGCGCAGGTGTGGACTTGGATGGAAAAGCTGCCTGGGAATTTCAGCCCCTGGATTTGTCTGAAATAACACGTCCAAACAGAAGTGCAACAGCCAGCTATTGCATGATACCACATTGTCGCTGTTCAAAACCTTGTATACCTACTACACACGTATGGATCTCCACAATATAGTAAGTGGGGCAAAGGTTCTTCAATGGTCAGGACCCCCACCGGACCACCACAGAGCAGGTATTATGTGGGTGGTGGATCATTCTCAGCACTGCAGTGACACTGACGTGGAGGTGGTGTGTTAGTGTGTGTTGTGCTGGTGTGAGTGGATCAGACACAGCAGTGCTGCTGGAGTGTTTAAACACTGTGTCCACTCACTGTCCACTCTATTAGACACTCCCACCTTGCTGCTCCACCTTGTAGATGTAAAGCCAGAGACAGTAGCTCATCTGCTGCTGCACATGGCTTGTGTGTGTTTGAGCTAAAGTGGCACAAACATAGAAGTCTTTGTGAAAGTGAGTATTGTTAGCAATAACATTCATTATGTATTTACCTTGTCAAAATGGGGAACTTTATGGTCAATGGTCAGTCTTATACATTGTGTCTATATGTTGCTGGTCATCCTCTAGCTCTTCATCAGAGGTCACAGGACGCTGCCCACAGGACGCTGCCCACAGGACGCCGCTGGCTGGACAGTTTTGGTTGGTGAACGATTCTCAGTCCAGCAGTGACACTGCTGTGTCTGATCCACTCCAGCCAGCACATCAGTGTCACTGCAGCGCTGAGAATGATCCACCACCCACATAATACCTGCTCTGTGGTGGTCCTGTGGGGGTCCTGACCATTGAAGAACAGGGTAACAAAGTATACATCGATCTATCGAGAAACAATGGAACTTAACATGCTGGGCAGCAGCAAAACCATGCGGGCTGACCAGCTAAACCAGCACAAGACCAGCATTAACCAGCTTAGACCAGTGTAGAAGAACATGCTTCCTCCTAACTCAGCTGGCAGCAGCACTGAAGTAATGCTTCCTATTTCTTTTGGGCCCTGTACCAGGCCTGTCATTTTCATGTGGTCAACCCAGGGGTGGCCAATCCTGGTCCTGGAGATCTACCGCCCTGGAAGGTTCAGATCCAACACCTGACTCTAATATTCAGATGAGCCTGAAGGCCTTTATTACTGTCATGATACCTTCCCCCTCCTGGCTCTGCCCACTCTACTCCCCTACTCACACCTGCAAGTGATCATGAACTCGTTAAGATGGACATATACATGTTTCCATGTTTAGAAGCTTGCCTTGTCTCTTGGTTCTGTGATAATGGATCTGCCCCTGTTGTTGCCTGCTCGTGTTTCGACCTCTGTCCCTATGGACTGTGAGTACCGGGCCGCCCCTAATAAAGCCACTTCACATTGCAACTGACTATGCCTCCAATGTTACAGGATTGTCGGATTAGAGTTGGAGCCAAACTCTGCAGGGCAGTAGATCTCCAGAACTTGGTTAACCCAGTCTATACGCAGTTTGTGATTAACTACAGCCGTATTCTGCGCTTGGTTTGTGTGGGTTTGAGCTACAAAGCGGCAAAAACATATACGTCTTTGTGAAAGTGAGCATTTTTAGCAATAAGCTAGTCAGTGAGCTAAATAAATGTAACATTCATGATGTATTTAGCTTCTCAAAAGGGGAACTTTATAGTCAGTTATCAGTCTTATACATTGTGTCTATATGTTCTAAATACACTCATCATCAAAATACCATTGCATTATTGAATAGTTGTACAAATAGCTGCACCCAGAAGGAATCAACCGACAGGAATGAAACTTGGTGGGTAGGACATTGAGACATATCAATGATTCAAGTTTCACGCTCAGCCGCACATGTGACGTAAGCAAGGATGGGCCTTATTTCTGTACCTGACAGACCCAACAGCCACAGTTGTGGACATTCAGCGAGTAATGCCCAGTTATGCCCTCCATGAGTCATCCTGTTAGTGCTGGCACTATTGGCAGACGGCTGCACGATGCAGGGCTACATGCATGCAGACCAGTACAATGACTCCACTTAACACCACGTCAGCGCTGCCAAAGACTGCAATGGTGTCGTGCCAGACTGTCATGGAGTGACTCAGATCTTTAATGACGAGTCCCGCTTTTGTCTTGGTGGAGATGATCAACGAATGTGTGTGTGGAGGCCCCATGGTCAGCACCAAGATGAGCAGCTGGTTGCCACACGTCACATGTCCAGAAGGCCTGGTGTCACTCCACCTTCACCCCTACAGCACAATCTGCAAGAACTGCGACAGACGCATTCTGCTACGCCTATGGGCCGATTTATGAACACCAAAGCGAGAAAGTACTCAGTGAAAGCATCTGCTAAGATGTGCAAGGTCTACAAAGCATTCTTCGGCATGCCTGTGAGGGATCAAGACAAACTGTGGGCACCTCATTTCAGGTGTGAGCACTGCAGGAAACCTCTTGAAGGTAAGGTGGTCATTGTCCTGGTCACAGAAACAGAGTTGTGATGAATATAGCTGTATTTGTTTACGCTTTACACATTTTAACATTTGGAATATAACCCATAGAAGTCGGGAACGAACATCTCATTACGTAGTGTTATTACTATTAATGGTGCTCAGAGTTAAGGACCCGATTCCGACGGTCTGAGTAGGAATTCCCAGCTGAGGGGCATTTTCTTAGAATTTTCCTGAGTTACAAGCTTCAATTGAGCGTAAAGGTCAGGCGCAATGGGAGCACATATTGCGGCCGCGGCACGGAACAAACACTTGCGCCGCCCGTGCTTTCTTTTACTGGCTTCCTCTTTGATCCTCGTTTTCCCGCACTGTTTCTCTTTTCCTTTTTTCACACTCTAATTTGCTCTCTCCTTCTGGCTTACACGTTCCCCCTCTACCTTCAGTTGTCTTTCTTGTTTTTTGCACTCTTCTACCTCAATCTTGTCTCTCTTTCTTATTACCTGACCCCCACCGATCGCTCCCACCAACATCTCTTATATCTCCCTACACTCTTTCTCCGCCCCATCATCCTTTCTTCCCCAGTCCTTTCCTTCCTACTCCCAAAAAATGCTAACGATCTCTTCCCATCTCATATCTTTTGATCATTCCCACCATGTTGTTGGTGCTTTGTTGGAAAAAACACACCACGGATTTACACCCAGCTCCATTATAATGAGCCGTGCACAGATTGGTCATGCTAACAGGAGCCACTGTGATTGGACAAGCTGTGATTTGTAAGCTTTGGACAGGGACAACTACAAGAGTGACTCACTAGGGTGTTGCATTATTCAGACTTTTGATCAGGCGCCACGACGGCATCGTTTCTGTCTGATTAGTTCACCTCCTCCTTTTTTTAACCCCCACCCCAGGAATGTTTTCATTCAGTTGCAGAAGAGAGCGCCAGCCGGGGCCTTTTAATTGACTGTGCGAAAGCAGAGCACATTTCTTTGCTCTCCTCTGTACTTCGTCTCCATGCTGTGAAAGTGTGGGAGAGAGAACATGGCACCATCTTGAAACAGGACATTCGCCTCACTCAGGCTTTGGAAGCCCTGGGAGTTTAATGAACTGGGTTACAGTGTAAGAGAGAAGCACTTCTTTTTGAGACTCGGACAGCTCCATAAGCTAAAGTGCTAACAGTATAGCTTAGACCATTGAGGAGAAATGTGCATTAGCAAAAGGTCCAGGATCCCTCAGGCAAGTGGTGTGACCTTTACTGCAGTCCCTTTATCCAACGTCTGACAAGACAGGAAGCGACGCCCCTGCCGGACTTCCCTTTATGCCCTTTACTGACATCGTAATGCTGAACCATGACCTTTCTAATGGAATCATCATTACTGGGATTATGAAGACGTTTACCTGAGCACGCTTTTTTCAGTGAACCATTTGGAGTGTCCCAGATTTAACGTGAAATTGGTAATAACAGGTCATAACAGGTTCATGTGCTGCCAATCACTATGTCTGCTTGAACTCCTGAAGTTACAGTCCTGCTGAGCTTCCTCTCCACCATGTTCTCATATCCATCACCCTGTACCACCCGTGTCCCACACTGTCAGTAGATCTTCCAGACAAATGTTACTGTTGGTCATTGCTGTATTTTCTGGATCTGTCTTCTGTAGGATTCTAGTACCTTTGCTTGATTATCCTTGTATCCTGCGCTGTTAAGTTTACTCAGAGGAGGATGGGATCCTCTCATTTATCTCCGTTCCTCTTAGTGGTTCTTTCTCTTGCTTATAGGACATTTTCCCTTTTGAGTCTTAATTCCTCTCAGTGGTTCTTCCACATGCTGTAATGGGTTTTTCCTGTTTAAGTCCTGGTGCCTCTTAGTGGTTCTTTCTCTTGTTTCTCATTGTAAGTGTTGGTTTCTCTTAGCCTTTCGATCTTTTGCTTATAGGACACTTTTCTTTTTGAGTCTTGGTTCCTCTCAGTGGTTCTTTCTCATGCTCTTAGGACATTGTCCCTTTTGCGACCTCTCAGTGGTTCTTCCTAATACTGTTACAGGGATTTTCCTTTCGAGTCTTGGTTCCCCCCAGTGTTTCTTCTTCTTTTGCTCCTAGGATGTTTCCATGTCAACTTTTGGCTCCTCTCAGTAGTTTTTCCTCTTGCTGTTATGGGCTTTCCCTTTTGAGTCTTGGTTCCTGTCAGTGGCTCTTCTGTATGCTCTTATGGGTTTTTCCTGTTTTAGTCTTTGTTTTTTAAGTCAGTGTTTCTTTCTCTTGCTTTTAGGATGTTTTCCCTTTCAAGTCTTGTTACCTCTTAGTGGTTCTTTCTCTTGTTTTTCCATTTTGAGTCTTGGTTTCTCTTAGCATTTCTGTCTTTTGCTTATAAGACACTGTTTCTTTTGAGTCTTGGTTCCTCTCAGTGGGTCTTCTTCATGCTCTTAGGACATTTTCCTTTTGCCCCTTCCCTTTTAAGTCCTTGTTTTTCTCAGTTTTTTTTTCTCTTGCTCTTAGGAGATTTGTCCTTTTGAGTCTTGGTTCCTCTCAGTATGTCTTTCTCTTGCTCTTAGGACGTTTGTCCTTTCGAGACTTGGTTCCTCTGAGTATGTCTTTCTCTTGCTCCTAGGACGTTTGTCCTTTTGAGTCTTGGTTCCTCTCAGTATTTCTTTTTCTTGCTTCTAGGATGTTTGTCCTTTTGAGTCTTGGTTCCTCTCAGTATGTCTCTCTTGCTCCTAGGATGTTTTTCCTTTTGAGTCTTGGTTCCTCTCAGTACTTCTTTTTCTTGTTTCTAGGACGTTTGTCCTTTTGAGTCTTGGTTCCTCTCAGTATGTCTTTCTCTTGCTCCCAGGACGTTTGTCCTTTTGAGTCTTCGTTCCTCTCAGTGTTTCTTAAATTGAATTGACTTGAATTTGTATGTAAAAAACTGCAAATTGAGTAGGTTGCACAGTAGGAAATCTAGTACCATTGTAAACACAAGTAATGTTCCTCAAAGGATGCTGGGCTTTTGAAGCTTGTAATGGATGGTATTCTAATTAGAAGATGTGTTCTGGGTTCTAGACTTAAAATAGGGCAAATTGCTTTTATAGAACTGAATTGATTCTACTGATTGGATTCCTCTTGCAAGTGATTAAAAAGCAGCAGAGCTTTGATGTTTTTGAACCGTTTTGCTCGATTCCAACAGGTTTGAGGAGTGGGATGAAATGCTGATGTAATATGTCGTACATACATGTTGTAATGCTACCTCCATATGATCATGAAACACCATTGCAACAGGCCGCTCCAGGAGCTAAATCTCCCATTTCTAGCTTGACTTGCCACTCCTGAAATTGGCAAGTGCTCTCTTTGTTCTCCTGGAAAGGTTCAGGGTGTTCAAGTCAGGCCGGCACAAGAGCTGCATAAATGACTCGGAGACGACCTGTACAGGTGACTAACAAAAAAGAGAGGTAACAAAAGAAACAGTAGGAGGATGAGATGACAAAGGACAGAACTAGGTGAGGGAAGAAGAAGGTATAGAGGGAGAGAAAGAGGCCCTAATGATGTGGTGTGAGTTGTTCTGGTTCCCTGGTCAAGCTGGGATAAACCTCTGGGACTGAAGCATAAAGTTTGACAGAGGGCTGGAGACTTTTTAGGAAGACTAAGGTGGGACCTGTTGATGGAGTGACCTGTTGATGTGGTGGCTGGTTTTTCCTTACCGCACATGCTGTGAGATAATGAGCCCACTGCTCAATTAGTGCAAGTGTGTGTGTTCATATATGTGTGTGTGTGTGGTTCTCCATGGTCCTTGAGGATATCTGTCGTCATTAGTGAGTGTCATGTCCAGTAGGACCCTCACTCATAAAGGTCAGAAGCTCAGGATTGTTGATTCTACAGCCCACAAGATCCTTGGTACTGAAACACCCCCTCTCCTACACTTCCACTTCAACTCAAGAAGGGCTTGTTAACTACGTGAACCCAACGGGTTTGGTACTCAGCCCAAAACAAGCCACTTGTTTAAATCTGCTACATGTTGAAACCTGCTACCTGTGTGTATGTCTCTTTTGGGAAAAGTAAAATCACTTACCAATTCTGAGAATACAAATGAGTGCTTTCTATATGCTACACTGTCTTCTACTACTATGTAAAATAGTGTTGGACAGTAACTCAGTAAGTGTAATGTGTTAGTGTGCTGTAAGTAGTGTGTCGGTGTGCAGTGACTCAGTAAGTGTAATGCGTTAGTGTACTGTAAGTAGTGTGTCAATGTACAGTGACTCAGTAAGTGTAATGCGTTAGTGTACTGTAAGTAGTGTGTCAATGTACAGTGACTCAGTAAGTGTAATGTGTTAGTGTGAAAGGAGTGACTGCATTTGGGCGTGTCAAAGAGCATAGTGTGAAGGAAGTAGCTGAATCTGCAGGTATATGGAAGCATACGGTCATACGGGTCGACCAGCAGTGGCTAAAATCCCAGTCTACAGGAAACTCTCCTCAGAATTGTGCCAGGGAAGGCATCCACCAAATCTGGCCCAACTGCGCAATTCTTTGATGCAAGAGTGGCTGAACACTGATGTGGACTACATTCAGAAACTTGTCCTGTACATGCCAAATCAAATCACAGCTGTTATTCATGCTCATGGAGGTATTACATGCTATTAGGTATTAGGTATATGCACACTATTTTTCTGGCGAGCTTATATATCCCACTGTATTTTATGTGTCTTTAGTAACTGTGTAATTACACATTAATAATAAATGCAACAACAATACCATGAATGTATGATGGATTGACTGTTACAGATGGATTACTGGTGTACTACAGCTGAATACACAGTGTTGTAACAACCTATTAATTACATTCTTATGTACCTACACGTGTATAGTAGGTTGGACTGCTGTTTTTATTTCCAGGAATATTTTGCTGGTTGTACCAGCAGGTGTTTAATTAGATATGTGGACAACAGATGTCCACATATATTTAAAAGTGCATGTGTAGTTGATTAAAATATGTGTTATTACTCATACATAGTAAGGGAATATTTGTGTTGGTAGCCTGAGTAATTCCATGTGTTAATACCAATCTGCCATCAGTTTGGTTACCATATAACAACACAAGCACATTACTACAGCTTGCTAAATGTTGGGATAGGTGGCATTTCCTGGGTAGACACAGTGTAAATACTTTCATAATCTAGTCTTTTAGGAAAAACAGGCATTCATGTTGTTACAAATGTGTAATTACATAAGTGTAAATGTGTTATGGCAGCTATCAAGATTTCCACACTTACATAATTACATGAGTAAAAATTTATTTACATAAAAGGCACTGCCTGCTGTAACAGTGACTGCATCACCGGTAGTTACACTGTAGCATGTGTTGTTAATATGCAACTACACAGTTATTAAGTATACTGAAAGTGGGGCCACACTGTTTGGTCAGCCATAAAAAGATCTAATTCATTGATTAGTTGGATCAGGTGTATTGGAGAAAGGGAAAAACACTACAGTGTGGGGAACAGACTGGTGTACTAATCCAGGACCAGACTAATTAGGACGACTCCCAGACGTCAATACAGTGGTGACTCTCAGTTTGAGGGCTGGGACTTTTGGATACCTCTGCCCTCTGAAAAAACCCCAATTTACCACACAGTAGTCCCCCTACTGCACTGAACGGTGACCCCCTGATTGCAGTCAATAGGTCTAACCGCAGGGTCGCAAGCGTGGTCGTTGCTGGACTTGCTGTGTGATTATGGCTAACTGGGGGTTCAGAGACCTATTGATTCAGATACATACAACATAAACACACATCCCTGTGTGTATTCCTGTCTTTATGGGGTCTTACCACGTCCATATGTACTGCTGTGCTAGTGCTAACTCTAACTCTAGCCTTAACCTTAAATTATTTCCCATCAGGCTGGGGACTGTATCGTCTCTAAACACCTGACCAGTCCCCAAGTCTCAGGGAGGACTAATGACAAATAAGTATTCTTTCAAGAGAATCAGGTGAATAAGCACACACAAACACACGCCACCAACTAGCCTCCAGGGATACACGCATGAGTACACACACTCACAAGGGGAGCTGAACCTTTTGCTTTATGCAGATTCACACATGAGCAAAGAAATCAAAACAACGTTTCTTAAGGCACTCATCCGGATATCCACAACTGTGGGCTCTACAGGGGTTGGCTTCGGTTTGTTGGCTGCACATATGTCTAAAGTTGGAGCCCACCAATCCTAGTGCACAGCTGCATGACTGAATGACCAATAGTAGTTAAACTGCATGGAAAACAGTCAGAAAACAGCTGCAGTACTGTCAACAGCCTAGGGTGGCCAAAAAGGAGGACACCCCACCCCCAAAAGGAGGACATCATGCATCGGGGACGATACTAGAACAGAATTAAAATCATAACCTAAACTATATAACACATAAATGATTGCCTTACTCACCTATTTGGGTGCAATGGATCACATTCATGAGACTAGCATATAGAGGGCTGACTTGCAGTTAGCCGGTAGGCGAATCACGATGTCACGTGACCTTGTTAAACCAATGAAACACAAGGCATTTCTTTTAACACGGATGTGAGCCAATGGCACACATAGTGTTGTTCGCAAGTGAACATTTTAAGTAGTTCATCCCGAAAAGAGGACTAACAGGCACAGGTATTGCGCTGGAAGGAGGACTGGGAGTTGAAAAACCAGACTGTCCGGGCCAAAAACCCGACACGTGCCCACCCTACGACAGCCATAAAAGACCAATTTTTGTCATGCTTGTAGGCATTTAATGTTATATAACTTAGGCTACGAATGATATATGATCAGTCCCCTCAGTAAAAACCTTGAGAATATAGATATGGATACAAGTTGAGAATTTGGTGCCTGTAAGTGAAACTCATTTTGAGAAAATGTTCTTAGGGTGCCGATATTTATTGGCCCAATATGTAATCAGATTCTTAGCAACAACAATATAGAACCTTCTTTCACGGTTGGTTGCTGGTACGTGCTATGGAAGCAAAATAGCCTAGAATCTCTAAACTGACCTGTGAATGATAAAAC
>JAVGWN010002446.1:0-11112 GCA_034552555.1 Semaprochilodus insignis
TGTGTGTGTGTGTGTGTGTGTGTGTGTGTGTGTGTGTGTGTGTGTGTCTGTCTGTGCATGTGCCTGTGTGTGTTCATGCAAGCGAGGCAATGTGTATATTCATGAGATATGTGTATCTGCATTCAAGTGTGTGTGTGTGTGTGTGTGTGTGTGTGTGTGTGTGTGTGTGATGGAGTCCATTACCCAGTACGAGTGTGTATGTTTACTCCTCTGTACCGCGCTTAAATAAGTTCCTTCAGCTGCCCTGTGTGCTCAATAACCCCGCTGCCCATCCAGTCCAATTGCCTCCACAGATGGGACATATAGTGATTGCCGATAGCAAGCATAGCATGGACTTAACAACACACACACACACACACACACACACACACTAATACACACACACTTGTGTATGTATACACAAAAAGCCAAATCTGTGGATAAAGACCCTGTAGGATCACACTTTACCCTTATGAGCGCAAATAGGATTAAAGTGGAGTAAGTAGATGATAGACATTCTATAGTTGAGTATAGGAAAGCTGGCTATAGAGTATGGAGAGATGAGGAGGCTTTGCTTAAGAAATCCTCTATAAGAAATATGAAGCGTTCAATATGCATTAGTCACTCTACCAATCAAAAGTTTAGACACAGCTCCTCATAGCAGGTTCTCCTCATAGCAGGTTCTCCTTCTGTGTATCTTAAAGCTTTGCTGTAGAATAAAAGTGAAGACACCAAACTATAAAATAGCACTCATGGAATTATACAGTCCACCNAGACACAGCTCCTCATAGCAGGTTCTCCTTCTGTTGATCTTAAAGCTTTGCTGTAGAATAAAAGTGAAGACACCAAACTATAAAATAGCACTCATGGAATTATACAGTCCACCTTAAAACCCTCCAGAATGGACCTTTACAGGAGGATGAACCAGCTTTCTTAACCTGCAGTGGAGCTGATAGAACAAGGTTTATTTCTAGGCAGATTTGGAGCAATTCTATTGGTCGGTCCCTCATGAATATTCACTACACTGGAAAGGGGAGCTAGAGCAGTATCACATCTAAACATCGTACTTACACTGTTCTTTCTATTATACTACATACTGTATAGGCCTATACATATAATAGCTTGTTATAAATGTGAATCACAACTTCCTCATACTCTACGTAACCTCACTGGACCAGAGTCCCCTGTGACTGAAACGTTCCTAACAGTGTGTAACACTGAATAGACACAACAGCTGTGATTGGATTTGGTATGTACTTTTACTGTATTAAGTTTCTGGATGTAGGCCACATCAATGTTCAGACACTCTTACATCAAAGAATCGGTCAGTTGGGTCAGATTTGGTGGATGCCTTCCCTGGCACAATTCCGAGGACAGTTTAAAACAAACAAACAAACAAACAAACAAATAAATGCTATTCAGGACGCTCTTCATTTATTGCTTGATTTTTATTTGAACTGAAAAGACAGAAATGCCCAAAAACCACTTGGACAAAACTCCCTTTACATTAACTTACAGTAGAAGCTAAGAAGGGTTTTGCCCTCTCCTGTAGAATAGCCATAGTGGATGTGCATATTTTCCTTTGGGCAGAGACGATGAACTGTTCATTACAGTGTTGGGTAAAAAGCAGAAAGCCTTCCACTCCTGTTCGGAGACTCACTTACTCTCACTTCTGTTTCTTGTCTCGAAGCACCGTGTACCACAAAGGGTTGGTTCTGTGTCCGTAACCTCTGCTTGACTGCCGATTACCATAAATATCAGTGGACGTTTGAGCACAGTTTTTCTTGTCACAGTGAAAGAAATAACAAGTTCGGCGCTGTTCCGTAGAGCCGGAGTCATTACTAAAGTTTGAAAGACAGAGTGGCAGTATATCACCCTGACCACCTGACCCCGACGTAGCCCAACATGCCTGTCTCTCTCACTCTCTCCCCTTTCTCTGTGTGTGTGTGTGTGTGTGTGTGTGTGTGTGTGTGTATATGCTTTATTGCCTCTGAAAGTGAACCAAAGATCTGTGAGGGTCGATGAGTTATAGCGGGGCCCAGTGGCCACTCTAACGAAATGGGCGTCCAAATTTACGACTCCAACAAGTTCACAGCACTGACCTGGAGATGGAGCAGACCTCTACCTGACCAGGCCGAGAGAGAGAGAGAGAGAGGGCGGGGGGGAGTTGGGGGGTGTAATGTCCAGACTGTGGTTGGGGTTTGGGTAATATATTGGCGTCTCTGAGTGCTCCTCTGACATTTGACTAACTAGACTCCTGTACAATACCGCTCATGTTTCATTTAGACTTCTTTGAGCTGTGTGTGTGTGTGTGTGTGTGTGTGTGTGTCTGTATACATACACTTACAGGACACTTTCCTGACTCTGTAGGTACATCTACGAGAAATAGTAAGTGAACTGTTTGGAATTAGCTGGGCTTTTGCAATGATTGCTGATAAAATGTGGTCTAAAATGAATGTTTTGCTAAAAATGAATGGGAGTCTACGGACATGGGGAGTTAGTACATAGAGCAATGCAGGTCAGTATGTCTGTGGATTAGAGATTGGAGATCTTACCTGAGTGAGAACATGCAGTTTGTTGGCTGTAGGTTAAGCAATAGGCTTTGAATTGGGGTGGAAATGAATGGGGGTCTATGGGAGGAAAGAGTAATGGGAGAGACAAAAGATCAGATCAGCACTGAATTCGTGCTCGGAGGTCTGCCTGTGAAACGGTGTCTTCGGTTGAGCAGAAGTCAAGTAGATGGGCATGTATTTTCCCACCCCATTCGTTCTTAAAGGGAAAAAAATGGAAGTCAATGAAATTTTTCCAAAAACCGTAAGTCGGATCAAAATGCTGTATACAAGCGTGCCATTCCTGATCAGACCAGACATTTAGAGTTGGAATGATGTAAATATCTTGAGAACTGCAGCATGAGTTAGAAGGCATACAGTTATACTTGTCAAGTCTTTTATTGAGCACATTGAGATCCACAGTGCAAGATAGAAGAAGTAAATGAACCCTTGAACTTCATAAGCTGCAGATCATCTTCTAGCAGCATCACCTCTACCAAACGCTTCCTGCGGCTTTTAATAAGATCTCCACAACACTGAGGAGGAATTTTGGGCCATTTCTCCCTTTCAGTTCATTAATATTTCTGGGATGCTTTGCTTGCACAGCCCCCTCAGGTCCTACCACAGCATCTCCATAGAGTTAACAGAATTTAAAGAAACAGCCGTAGTGACCGTCTCTGCTAAAGATGTCTATGTATGGTGTTACAGAGGTATCTACTGAAGTTAGCAT
Organism: Semaprochilodus insignis; assembly: GCA_034552555.1. Taxonomy (NCBI): domain Eukaryota; kingdom Metazoa; phylum Chordata; class Actinopteri; order Characiformes; family Prochilodontidae; genus Semaprochilodus; species Semaprochilodus insignis. Next base: position 3,259 of record JAVGWN010002446.1, read on the forward strand.
GCTAACCAGCTAGCCCCGGCCCGTCCTGTCTAGTAATACCACTTTTGCGATAGTGAGTCACTGTAGCGCTGTAGGAGTGGAATCAGTCCAACATGAGAGGATGAAGAAGTAGCTCTGCTGCCCCGACGGCGTATTCTAACGTCTTATCAGTCATGTTGAAGGTGCTGCTCCCGGTTAGATCATTTAAGGGCAGGTAGACAATGGAAGAAGCTGCAAACACAACCGTGGCTGAAGCTCTTGGCGAGCGACCGTCGCTACCCGCTCTCGGCCAGAAATCACGTTCAGCAGCAAACAAAAGAAGTGATATGAATAGAAGCAGAAGAAGAGTTAACACTGGTGCTGCTTTCCCCCGCTGGAGACGCTCTTGGAGAGGAAAAGGAGGAAGTTTGATGCTGAACTCGGAACGTTTCTACTAGACTGGTAGGTAACTGTAAACTGTCATTGTTAACATTGACTGTGTATTTCCTTGTGTCTTATGATAGGAATGGACACCACAACTCTCTAGTGATATGTTGTGCCTTATTGTGGAGGATGAATTACACATATAGTCCATTATTACTCATGCATATGTCATTTTTAACTTGGTTAGAATCAACATTATTGTGCTATTATATAAGCTATGCCAGCTGGTTAACTTGCTGCTCACACCTTTTCAACTACCACTTCACTACCACTTCCATTTTTGGTTTGAAAATATCATTATAGATTATTTCAACCCATTTACATCCACAACTATGTTCATATTAACATGAGTGAGATTGTTAACCCTGACTGTTAAGACATATAGCCCCATTATGGTGTCCAAGTTCAATACCATTCAGCACACACTTTGTTTTGAGCTTGTTTTGACCTGTTGGACAGATCTTGGTTCGAACTAATGGATACGGTTCTCCTTCAGTGTTCTGTGCTTATGATCATTTGAATAGACGTCAGTGTCAGACTAATTAATGTCCTTCTATTAAAGACTGGTGGACCGAGAATGACACTAGAGTCTCTTCACCTAAAATGAGTGGAGATCTAAATCAAGGAACTTCAACTTTTACTGGAGGAATATTTAACCTTAGGAATCTGTACTTTAACTCAGGCACATTGTTGGTGTACTTCGTCCACCTCTGGTGAAAATCAAGATCCACTCTTGCTTCAGCTCTGAAATTGATGGATATCAAGGGAGGGATATCTGAATCCAGGGATATTTCTGTTCATCCTTCCGCTGTGAGAAGATAACTCAGCTCTATGGATCTCAAAGGATGTGTAGCTGTGAAAGGCTGTGTAAAAGATGTCACAGAGAAATGGAAATAGACCAAAACAGAGCATTTGCAAATCAAATTTGTGTTCAAATTTTGAGTCCAGTCATCTAAAGTGTACAACTTTGAGAACTGGAATAAAAAAAACAGAACAAAGGACATAGAATGGACACACTAAATACACTCATCGCAACATGCCAGACGTCTCGGCGTGGAGCTGTAGATGTTCCTAATGGGATCCTGTGATAATCCATCCCATGCAGCTTGAACATCCTCACACAGTTCCTGCAGATGGTGCGGTAGGGGTGGAGGTGGAGTGACACCAGGCCTGCTGGACATATGACCTTCGTCTTGACACGGATTCGTTGGCCGTCTCCACCAAGTAAAAAGCGGGACTCGTCACTGAAGATGACCCGCTGCCATTCTGAGTCACTCTGTGACAGTCTGACACGACACCATTGCAGTCTTTGGTGACGGTGACGTGGTGTTAAGGACAGTCGTGGTAACGGTCTGCGTCCACTGCTCGCTGGATGTCTGTAATCGTGGCTGTTGGGTCAGTCAGCTACAGCGATAAGGACCGTCCTTGCTTACAACATGAAACTTAAGTCATGTCCATGTCTCACGATAACCCTACCCATCAAGTTTCATTCCTGTTGGTTGATTCTTTCTGGGTGCAGCTATTTGTGCAACTGTTCTTTTGAGTGCTGCAAAAAAAATGGTTTTATATTTCCATGTTGATGTTTCAGTTCAGTTTTGTTGAATAACTTGAAGTGCTGAAATAAATGAGCGGTGGTCTCTTTTGCATAGCACTGCAGGCGAAACCCTAAATGGACCCGTCTTTTGAAGGCATCCTAGAAATAAATGAAAGTGCTGGAGTTGCATGGCCAGCTACAACTTTAATGATGCATTCTATTTCTATATCAGACCCAGGTTCACCCGAGCTGGTCCACGGTCCAGTAATGGGCATGACTATTTTAGGATCGTCTTGTGTTAACGGATGAAACACGTGTGTGTATGTGTTTGTGCCGGAGTGTTGGTCTAAGGACTCTTGGGGCATGGAGGGTGAGGGAGAAGCTGGAACAAAGCACAGACGGAGCCCGGCCTGCTGCCTGTCCACCCGGCGCAGCTTAGATCTTGTTGCTGGACAAACACAGCATCTAACTCTATAGTCAGCTTTATAAACAATATCCCACACATGCTAACAAAGGCCCAGTGAAAGTAGGATGATGAATTAATTACCACCCCCTCTCTCGCTCTGTCTGGCCAGCTCTTAGGGCTGAAGCACTTTACATTCAAGGTAAGGCTACCCACTCATGAATATACAAGCCCATATCAATTAATGATGAATTAAACATGTGCTCCGTAAGGGCCGTGATAAAGGAAAACACTGTCAGGTCGGCCCGGGCTGACACAGAAAACCACGAGTGGAGGGGAGAAAGAAAGACAGACAGGGAAAAAAGAAAGGGAAGGAAGAAAGGAAACAAAGACAGAAGAAAAGAGAAGGAAAGAAGGATGTAGAGACAGTGCTGGGCCACTTACGCCGGTTCAAACGTGCTAACAGCTAAAGTGTGGGAACGAAGTGCACAGCAAGAGGATTGCGGCTGGGTGAGCGTGTCCGCAGACGCCCTCATCCAGCTGACGGTCCGCCACCTGCCCGATACGCCTGAGGACGTCATCAAGGCATTGGGCCAGTGGTGGTCAATGCTGCAGTAGCCACTGCGACATCTGGGTGCCCTGTGTGCCGCTAGCTGCTTTAGGTTATCCGCTAAAAATAGGCCCGTTCTTCAGAAGCTCTGCCACGGACAGCCAGGCAGGAAACCCTTTGATTTTCCTTCTTTCTCTCCTTCTCTCTCTCTTTCTTCCTCGACTTTATTAGAATATTGAATAAAGCGTGAGTATCTGGTGAACAGGTGGCGCTTCCTTTGAGTCCCGCAGCGGCCAAACTGAGCTTAACATTTCGGAACACATCACAGAGCCGCGGCTAATGCAACATGTGCCCGCCGCTGTATTTTTAGAAAGACGAGCCGTGCTTTTCTTGGAAAAGGGACACAAGCTTTCAGAAGAGAGAGAGAGGGAAAGAGAGGAAGCAGATGCTGTGAATGGGGGTGAGGAATAAAAATGATTTCTGATGATGACGATAGCAACGATGATGATGATGATGATGATGATGATGATGACAGCTTTGCACTAATTATTTACTTTTAAAAATTAATAATATTGTGCTTTTATATAAGCTAGGCCAGGTGGTTTACCTGCTGCGGATAGCTCTCTGACTTCCAAGTTTGGTTTGAAAGATCGTTGAGATCGTTTAAAGGAAACGGCTTTGTTTTCAGCTTGTTTTTACATGTTGAACAGAGCTTGGTTCTAGCTAATTATTTGCTTTCACAGTTGGATCAAAACCTCGTATCTTAAAGAAAAGAGACTTTACAGGGAAGAACCAAATAAACATTATTAACTTGCAATGTAAGTTCATGTTAAAAGCTTTTGTTCTAGCTCGTTTCATTGCTGTTGATTTATTTGTCATGAAATTTGACACAAAATTAGAAATTACATTAAAAACTGATTATAGGGGATAGAAATAATAAGTTGTACAGTAATAAAGATGAAGACAATGTTGATAATGTTTAAGTGATCATTTTCTTGTCCAGTTGAATTAACATTGCAAACTGTACAATGACTTACATTAAAAACAACGATGGCTTATTATTACAAATGCATTTACATTAACAAATCTACAGTACCAAAAGTCAAAAATCTACAGTCCAAAGTTTAGACATGGCTCCTTAAAGCAGATTCTCCTTCTGTGTATCTTAAAGCTTTACTGTAGAATAAAAGTGAAGACACCAAACTATAAACTAGCACTCATGGAATTATACAGTCCACCTTAAAACCCTCCAGAATGGACCTTTACAGGAGGATGAAACGTCCAAAGCAACAGTTGCACCCAGAAAGGAGGTGTGTGACACCAGGCCTTCTGGACGTGTGAAGCGTGACAACAAACCGCTCATCTTGACGCTGACCACGGTGCCTCCACACACGGATTCGTTGGTCGTCTCCACCAAGACAAAAGCGGGACTCGTCACTGAAGATGACCCGCTGCCATTCCGAGTCACTCCATGACAGTCTGTCACGACACCATTGTAGTCTTTGGTGACGGTGACGTGGTGTTAAGGACAGTCATCGTAGCAGTCTGTGTGCATGTAGTCCTGCGTGGTGCAGCCGTCTGCCAATGGTGCTGCACTAACAGGATGACTCATGGGGGACATCACTGCTCGCTGGACGTTTGCAATTGTGGCTGTTGGGTCAGTCAGGTACAGAGATAATGTCCATTCCGGGTTATGTCACATGCACGGCTGAGGTTGAAACTTGAATCATCGGCATGTCTGATGATGTCAAACCTGCCGACCAAGTTTCATTCCTGTGGGTTGATTCCTTCTGGGTGCAGCTGTTTGTGCATTTATTCTTTTGATGGTGAGTGTAATGATGATGGTGATTAACACGACTGTACATCCAGCTAACGCAGTTTTATTAAACCAGCTAGATTGTAATGATTTGTAGGTACATTGCGCTCATATACACTAACAACTAACTTATTTCATTATAAGTCAGTAATTTTATGGTATCAGGCTCTAAAATATATGCACTCATACTCAGTCTGATAAAACAGCTACTAATGCCTCTCTAAGACAAACAAACATAAAACAAGCTGCTGGTGTTCATAGAACAGTGAACTGGCCACCTCAGAGTCCTTATGTCAATGAATGAAGATGATAATGCAACCAACTTCTAGGACTGAACTTTGGAGATCTGTTAAAATGTATGTAGTTTTTCTTTGGAAATCTGAAATCAAGGCTTCCAGAAGGAATGTAATGAAGGGAAAGCATGGAAATACTAAATACTAAATACTATATTTCATAGCATATTTAACCATTGAGGTGTCTGTGGTACTTGTACTTAATACTCATGCTGTTTGGTCTCTGATTTTTGCACAGCACTCTATACGCCCATCAGCCATCACTTTAAAACCAGCTCTTTGTATCTACACTCACTGTCCATTTAATCAGCTCCACTGACCATATAGGAGCAACAAGGTGTACAAAGACACAGATGGACTACAGTCTGAAACAGTGGAACTACACAGGGCTCCTATGTGGTGAGTAGAGCTGATAAAATGGACAGTGAGTGTAGATACAAGGAGGTGGTTTGGCAATATGATGATAGCATTCTGATGATAATGAGAACTGTTATATCTCGATCTAACGGTGATCATTCGATTATTCAAACAAATTCACTTTGGAAACTTCATGCTAAACCGCTTCCCATTATATTTCCCTTTGCTTCTTTGTAAACCATGGGCTCTGGAACATCTGTTCCTATTAGAACTTGATCAATGTTTTCCATGTTTTCCTACTCTGCTTACTCTTTTACATGTGTAATGAGCACTTTTTTTTTGCACCCCCCTCAAACGTTTACCCACGAATTAGCAAACAAATACTCTAACGAGTATCTCCTTCCAGCCATGTTTTCCTCTGCCCATTATACCAGATGAGATGTAGCTTTTGAGTTGGCGTTAATGACCTTTAGCTGCTGTGGCAGATATTAGACACGATCTGGCTCTGTGTGTGTGTGTGTGTGTGTGTAACCCCACCCCGGAGAGATTACAGTAACGATACCAATTAACCCAAACTCATTAGTGGGGAAGACTTGACTGTAGCACAAATATCCCCCTCACCGCACATGCACAGTCTGTCATTTCACCCAAACCACTTTGTGTGTATATGCGTATGTGCGTACGGTAACATGCAGAACTACAGTGCAAGCTAAATTCCGAGTGAGGGATCGAGCCCACTGAGAGCGGCCCATGAGCTTCGGACCAATGCACACATGCGCGCACGCACACATGCAAACACTACATTCGATTAGCTTTCATGTATGTTTGGCTTTCTTTCCCCCCTAGTGGTTAATTCATGAATGCCAGTATGTAGCTCATGTTAAAAGCTCCAGCGTGGGTCATTTTTGAACTGCTCCCAGATCAGAGGGCCGCGGGGGGAAGCACCCTGCTGCCGTGGGCGACTCGTCTGTGTTATCTTTGGCCCCGTCGCACCGTCCCTTAGGTCCAACACGCCGCCTCACTACCTCTGCAGGCGGAGCCGGCCCGCTGCAGGTTTGCACTGATGTTACGCCGAGCCAGAGCAGGATTGCGGGCTAATCACTTCCGGTTTGCCGGTCGTTGAGGATGGAGAGATAGCGAGGTGTGGAGAGAATTCGCTTTTCCTCATGGAACAGGACCTACGTGGTTCCGCTCTGGGCTAACAATGGAAAGTACGAGAGACAGAAATACATCCATGTGCATTTCTACGGAAACTTAGTTCCAGTATTGTGGCTTGTTTTTGGCTGGGGGTGTCAAACTCAGTTCCCGGAAGGCCACAGTCGTGCAGATTCTAGTATTCTCCATCTTCTCACATGGTTATTCCAAGTCATGAAGGCCCTGCGAATCAACGTACCCAACGTAACCCAATACTGATTGTGCTAGTTTATTTATATTAGACACTGTAAGTTAATATGATTAGCATTATGACGATGTCTGTGTGACTAGCATGTCTAGCTAATGCATGCCTCTTAAACTAGCTACATTACATTGAGCTCATATACACTAACAACAAACGTACTTTATTATAAGTAGGTCATTTATGGTGTTGGACTCTCTGGTATGGTATGTACTCAGACTCTTTCTCGTACTCAGGTACTGATACATCTCTGAGACAAAACAAAGGAAAAAGCTGCTGGTGTTCTTAGAACAGTGAACTGGCCACCCCGGAGTCCTGACGTCGTTGAATGAAGATGAAACTACAACCAACTTCTAGGACTGAACTTTGGAAACTTGGAAAAAGGTTCCTGTAAATTTATTTTAAAACTTTTCCACAACATTGAAAACCTAATAATAAAAATAATAATAGTAATTATTATTATTATTATTAGTACTAGTAGTAGTAGTAGTATTAGTATTATTATATTTGTTATTATGATTAATAATATATTAATGCTATATATTAATATTAATATTAATTATAATATTAATATTATTAATTATAATATTATATATATATACATATATATATATATAATAATTTGTTACTACTTTGTTATTTATTTATTGGTATTTTTTGGTTTGTTTTCCATTTTTATTATTATTTTTTAATCGTTATTGTTTTTCTCTCTTCCTGCTATATTCAGTTATTTTACATATTCACTTTTATTATTAATCATTATTAATTCTATCTTTAATAGTTTTATTTGGTAGCCCTGATTTATCTCTTCTGTTTCCTAGTTTTTATTTCTTGGTAGCACTTTAGAATTAACTTTGCGGTCCTATTTTAACTTCTTTGCTACACCTGTAATTATTAATGTGTATTTACTCTTTTCAGTCTCTTCTGTACAGAGTTTGTCAATGAGGATGAACCCTCAGTGTACTCTGAGATGGTATATAAGCTCACTGAACCTTGCGTGTTTAAGGTGGTAGTAACTTCAGGCTCCTGCAGATGGCACTGCACGAGGATGACGGGGGTTCCATGTGTGGTAAATGGCTCCAGAGCAGATGTTAATGATTGGC
>JAVGWN010002447.1:0-11111 GCA_034552555.1 Semaprochilodus insignis
CGTGAGCAAGGACGGGCCTTATCTCTGTACCTGACTGACCCAACAGCCACGATTACAGACATCCAGCGAGCAGTGATGTCCTCCATGAGTCATCCTGTTAGTGCAGCACCATTGGCAGACGGCTGCACCACGCAGGACTACATGCACACAGACCGTTACCACGACTGTCCTTAACACCACGTCACCGTCACTGCAATGGTGTCGTACCAGACTGTCATGGAGTGACCTTCACCGACTCCACTGCACTCTGACACTCTGTCTACTGTACATGCCAGAGAGATTCTACATAGGACCCTCCTGTCCCTGTATACTCTGTATTTTATGTAGATTGTGTATTTTGTGTATATATGTAATATGTCTCTGTTTATTTAAATTTTTATTTTTAAGTTTAGTTAGTGTGTATATTAATGCTGCCCTGCTGTACAGTAATGACCTAAGCCTACATGAATGTCCTGACATGCTGTGCAAATGACAAATGAAACATTAGGAACCTCTAGAGCTATATGCCGAGATATTGACGGTCACATGGCAAGGCACTGTCACATACCGCCCCCTCTGGTGCCTGTGCGTTACTGCACAAGGCTTCTCTTCCTGGCTCCACCCACTTTAACACCAGCTGATCTAGGACTTATTAGGACTCCCATTTATACCCCACTGTTTGCTCTCTGTGGTTGCCCGGTCTCTGTGTTTCTATCAGCGTTCTGAGCCATGTTCCTGATCTGAGTATCTAGTCGCGTTCAGGGTCCTAGGTTCGGACCCCTGCCTCCACCTCCATGTTACAGTGTGTGTATGGGAGGTGAAGTGAGTTTGGTGTGAGGTGTTTATGGATTGAGAAGATGGACTGACTGCTGATAAAGGTTAACATATTGCCCAAACTCCTACCTACTGTTTACACAGGTGTGTTGTCTGGCTCACCTGGCCCACACTGGGAACTACAGGTGGTGGCAGCATGTAATTTTGATCCAGTGTCTGAGAGCCCCCTAGTGGTAGTTAAAAGGAATTACATACAAACTGAACCGCATTAAGGAAAGATGGTTCACTGCACAGGATCGTGGGTCAGGATCGAGGAGAACCACAGTGGTTGTTTTGGTATGTGACAAAAAGAAAAGGACTGTAAACAAACAGAGGACAAGGGGAAACTCACCAACAGTGGCTGGAGGTGGGTCATCAGAGGAGTCTGAGGAATTCCCAAAGTGTTGTGGACCGGTTAGCGGGAGCTATAACACCCATTTTTGGGCTAGAATTCACTGAATGGAACAAAGCTAGAACCAGTCCAGTAGAGGTCCTGGAAGTGGGGCTAACCAAAGGCTTAGGAGGAATTCAGAAAGTTCAGCACAAGGTTGACCGGGACCTGGGACGAGAGACTCAGTAGGCCCAGCTGTAGATCTGAGGGTGTTTGTTCAGGTGACCAGCCAGATAACGGAGCTGCTGTACCAGTGTGGGTACTAGTTTAAGTGGAGGTACTGGGTGTGATGGTGACTGCAGGACCTCTGGGAGAGCTTAAGGTCAGGATTTCTGAACAGCTGCTTTATAAAGGACCAGATAATTAAATCTAGACTTGATTTGACTGTTGAGTGAATTAATTTGTAAGCACTAGTGTGGTGTTGATGTTCTGCTGTTTACATGTTTAAGAGTTTCCTCCTTCAATAAATGAGATGATTGGTGGGATCCCTGTCCTGTCCTCTCCTGTCCTCTCCTGTCCTGTTCTGTCCTGTCCTGTCCTGTTTGTTAGGTTTTGTGAAACTCTGTCAGGAAAACTGTTCAGGTTAAACTTGTTTTGTGAGACAGACCCGTCCACTCACTGCATCCACTGTATCAGCTCCACTGACCATACAGGAGACTCTGTAGTTGTACAGGTCCAGACTGTAGTCCATCTGTTTCTCTGTGTACTGTATTACCCTGTTCTTCAATGGTCAGGACCCCCACAGGACCCCCACAGAGCAGGTATGATGTGGGTGGTGGATCATTGTCAGCACTGCAGTGTCACTGACGTGGTGGTGGTGTGTTAGTGTGTGTGGTGCTGGTGAGTGGATCAGACACAGCAGTGCTGCTGGACACCTCAGTGTCACTGCTGGACAGAGAATCTACTTATTAAGCCATGATGTACTGACCATCACACCCGGGTCGTTGCCTCTACTGGACTGGCTGATGCTCTGTAACTTGGACTACAGTCTGTGGGGTTTTTAGGGGTTTTCTTGCTATGAAGCCACATCTTCATGTTTCAGTAGCTTAGGCGGAACTAAGGCTAGATATCTACTTAAGGCAAAACAAATACTAGATATCTAGCTAAGACAGAGATGAGGCTAGCTATCTAGTTAAGGCAAAACAAATGCTAGCTATCTAGCTAAGACAGAGATAAGGCTAGCTATCTATCTAACACAGAACAAATGCTAGCCATCTAGCTAAGGCTGAGATGAGGCTAGTTATCTAGCTATGGCTGAGATGAGGCTAGCTATCTAGCTAAGACCGAGATGAGGCTAGCTATCTAGCTAAGGCTAGCTTTTTCACTTTAGCTGGACAGCACATAAAACAGCTAAGAACTGGAACATGAAGATGTGGGTTCATAGAAAAACCCTATAAACCCAGAGTCTAGTAAATGGTCTCCACAAAGATCAGATCCTCAGCCGGACAGTAGAGCTTTGGAGCTGGACGTGTTAACAAGCAGACTGGAGTGAAAGAACTGAACCCTGTTTAACCCACAGTGGAGCTTCTGGACCTCCTCTCTATCGTTTACAGTGATGGTCAGCAGAGACAGTAGTAGGTCCGTTAAACTCCTCACTGCTTCAGATGAATCAGTCTGTGACTGAAGTGATTGATCAGGTTGATCAGATTCAGCCTGAACTGAAGCCACATGATTACAGCTTCCAGCTCGGATTTCCCCAAACACAGTTCCACTCCTCTAGAGCTCAGAGTCAGTGTGGTTATACTGCACCTACTGATGCCCTTCACCTTCAGTCCTGCAGTTCTGCAGTCCTCGTTTAGAGAAGGGAAATAAGTGTTCATATCCGCTCTCTTACAAGTGAGACTCAGAGCTCAACAAGTGAGTTCAGCAGAAGCACTTGAGCAGAAGTTGGTGGTTTTCCTATTCTGAACGGTTCTCACTATGAAACTCGGCTCCTAGCTGGACAGTGAAGGTATTTGGACAGTTATATCGAGTTTCTTATGTGGGAGACTGAGAACTGTCCTCTAATAGCATTTTATTAAAACAGGCTTTGTTGAATATTCTTTTTGTTCTTACACAAACAAATGGACATGTGATTTCTTGTTTGTTTGTTTGTTTGTTTAATTCAGTTCTTACGGTGAATTCATGAACCAGAAAGGAATAAACCTTCATGGATCATCAGTTTTCCAGCTGGGGTAGCTGCAGGTGCTTCTGCTCAACCACACAGCGAGTCTCACTTTGCATAAAGAGTAAATATAACCATTTGTTTAACTTCTCTGAGCAAGAAAACAGAACTGCAGATGGTGAGGGCATCAGTAGCTGCAGTATATCCACACCAACGGACGATTCAGAGACACTGCTCTAGAACACTGGGCCTCGTTTACCAAGCGTTCTGAGGATGGAATTCCTTCTTAAACCCACTTAGAGAGTTCTCAGGAGGATTCTGATCATTCCCCGGAGTTCTCTTATCTGGACTATGTTCTATGGTAAGAACAGAATCTACACTCACTCCAGAACCCAAAACTAATGTAGGAGGATATCAGTGTGTCTCAGCACTGCTCCTGTACTGCACCTGATCAGACTCATTAATAAACCCTCACTGAGCTGACCCAGTCTGAGTCGGACTCATCATAACAGGACTGTGTGTATATGAATGATTCTGTGTGTATGTAATACTGTTTATACTTGTTTAAGATCTGTTCCGAGACCAGAACCACCAGCACCACTGAACACACTGTCATGTTAAAATCTCCATCTTATGTTTACATTTTGTATAATTTGAATCTCCTTCATGTTTATTTCAGAAGGAATCCCGTTTACTGGAACTTCATTATCTCTCCAAAGCACGAATTCATTTTGGTTTCACCAGTTACGAGTCACCAGATTCTCCTCGGAATTGTGCCAGGGAAGGCATACACCAAACCTGACCAATTCTTTGATGTAAGAGTGTCTGAACATTGACGTGGCCTACATCCAGGAACTTGCCCAGTCCATCGTCTTTCGGCCACAATTCCGAGGTGAATTCCTGCAGATTCAGCTACTTCCTTCACACTATGGTCTTTGGCACGCCCAAATGCAGTCACTCCTTTTAGCCAATCATTAACATCTGCTCTGGAGCCATTTTCCACACATGGATTTATCATCCTTGTGCAGCGCCATCTGCAGGATCCTGAAGTTACTACTGCCTTAAACACATAAGGGAATTCACCACACACTGGCACCATGGATAGGACTGTGCTCAGCGTGTGGGTGTTTCACTGGATGGGTTAAATGTGGAGGTCTAATCTTTTACCCTCTTTTTTTGACCTTTAAAAAGAAGCAGAGTGTTGAAACTTCACGTCAGGTTGCAGCTTTCTAATGATCTACCAGCCAGTTAGCAGGACCTGTATGAGTCCAGACTGTTCTAAAGCTCAGCTCTGCAGGTGTCTGTGTGTTTGTGGTTCCTGTGTTCAGGCCTGTACAGGTTCCTGAAGCAGTTCTTGGTTTCGGTGATGTTCTAGCAGGCGTGTCCACAGACATTATGAGGAGCTGCAGCTCCTCATAATGCTCCTTGTGTGTACTGAGGCTGAACAGAAGCCAGACAGACACAAACAGAACCTGTTTCAGGCTGTAGGAGGATTCTTAAAAGTTGTGGGAGTTTGTCTGAACCTGTTTCAGTTTGAATGTGTTCAGATGAAAGTCCAAACTAAGTGAGAGGAGCCGACAGTTCACTCGTTCTTACTGCATAAAATCCACTGCAGTCAGATTATTGCTTAGAGGAGAAGCTTTGGTTTGTGCTGAAGGTGGAGATTGTGATCAGTCTCTCTCAGTGGACAGTGGACATATCTGCCTGGTCTATCCTCCTAAAACCAAGAACTCCAGACCAGTCAGTTTAACAGAGAGAGGAAGATGGATAGAGCTGAGGTCTGTCGAGGTCTGTTGANGTGGAGATTGTGATCAGTCTCTCTCAGTGGACAGTGGACATATCTGCCTGGTCTATCCTCCTAAAACCAAGAACTCCAGACCAGTCAGTTTAACAGAGAGAGGAAGATGGATAGAGCTGAGGTCTGTCGAGGTCTGTTGAGGTCAGTCTAACTTTATTATATACTCATACAGAGTGAAAATACAGGAATGATAAATATGGAACACTGGTGTTCAGGTGTATGTATGCTGGTGTTCAGGTGTCTATATGCTGGTGTTCAGGTGTATGTATGCTGGTGTTCAGGTGTATGTATGCTGGTGTTCAGATGTGTATATGCTGGTGTTCAGGTGTCTATATGCTGGTGTTCAGGTGTCTGTATGCTGGTGTTCAGGTGTCTATATGCTGGTGTTCAGGTGTCTATATGCTGGTGTTCAGATGTGTATATGCTGGTGTTCAGGTGTCTATATGCTGGTGTTCAGGTGTCTGTATGCTGGTGTTCAGGTGTCTGTATGCTGATGTTCAGATGTCTATATTCTGGTGTTCAGGTGTCTATATGCTGGTGTTCAGGTGTCTATATGCTGGTGTTCCGGTGTCTATATGCTGGTGTTCAGGTGTCTATATGCTGGTGTACAGGTGTCTATATGCTGGTGTTCAGGTGTCTATAAACTGGTGTTCAGATGTCTGTATGCTGGTGTTCAGATGTCTGTATGCTGGTGTTCAGGTGTCTATATGCTGGTGTTCAGGTCTTTACAGGGTCTAAGAGTCTGAGAGTGTGTATTAACTGTATGATCCTCTAAACCCAAACAGGAACTTTAAACCTCTATCACTGTGCAGAGTCATATCTATATTAGCATTAGCATTAGCATCTATATCTATATGGGGTCTGGTAGCTGTTTTAATGTCGGGGTGTTTAATGTGAGGTGGCTGTATTGGTCAGTAACACTGGACAGGGTCATCCACATACAGAGACAGCTCACCTCGGGGCTGTAACTGAGACTGTGAAACACTTTATTTACAGCATGTGAGACACGGTGACATTCACGAACACAGTCAGAACACTAAGCAGCTGATTTGACCATGTACAAACAGCATATGACATGTGATACACAGGAACTAAAATCACCATCAGGTAGTGTTTTAGGGAGCACAGCCGCTGAGTTACTGACTGCATAACCACACAAAGGCTTCAACTTCAGATCATGACAGCTCTGACTAGAACTCAGTTTAGCAGCTGAACTTCCAGAAAACACTTTTAATCCTCAACAACTAAAAATGTGTTTCATTACGAGACGGTCTGTATTATAAACTGTATTCCTCTGGTGGTGATGTGAGATTTATATGGCTGTTGTTCAAATTTCTACATGAATATTAGCTCATCTTTACACACACATGAACATGTTCTGTGTAATAACTGAATGTAGCAGCTACCATTAGCCTACCAATTAGCAAAAGGTGCCTCTGTCGTCTGTCTGCTCCTCTGCATGCTGCAGGTTTATACAGGGTGGAACGAGAGGTATTCCAGAGTGTCTGTAAACTGAGGAAGAGTTTAAACATGATTACATTAAATTACAGATTTGATTTGTATTGAACTGATGGTGTGTGTGTGTGTGTGTGTGTGTGTGTCTGTAGGTCAGTCATGCCGTCCTGCAGCTCTGCTCTCTGTATCCTGATCCTACTGGTCACACAAGTCACCACTGGTAAGTACTGCACGGTCACTGCTCAGCGCTTGTGCTGTATTAAACTGTCCAGTACGGGAAGGTTAAGGTAGCTTGTAGATGTACAGTCAGAGACGATAGCTCATCAGCTGCTGCACAGTGCAGTGTTGGTCATCCTCTAGTCCTTCATCAGTGGTCACAGGACGCTGCCCTACAGGACACAGCTCACAAGACGCTGCCCTCAGGACACTGTTGTGCTGGATCCACTCACACCAGCACCACACACACTAACACACCACCACCACATCAGTGTCACTGCAGTGCTGAGAATGATCCACCACCCACATCATACCTGCTCTGTGGTGGTCCTGTGGGGGTCCTGACCATTGAAGAACAGGGTAATACAGTATACAGAGAAACAGATGGACTACAGACTGGACCTGTAGAACCACAGAGGGTCCTGTATGGTCAGTGGAGCTGAGATACAGGGAGGTGGACCTGATGACGTGCTTGGTGAATGTATACGCTATAGGCTGTCTGATAAGCAGACAGTCGAGTCACATTATTATTATTATTACATTATTAAAGGTCACCAGGATCAATAACTGATGATAAATTTAGACTGATATGATCAATATTTATTGAGCTACACATACAGAAGTCTGTCTCTCAGTATGGCGTTCAAATACTGCTAGCACCCAGCAGGCAGCGGTCCAGTGCAGGCAGTGCAGCTGTTTATCCACATCCACAAAACTGTTCACTAGTTTCACCTTATATTACAGTGAGGGTGAAGCTCCATGACCGTGATCATCTGAACCAAGTTTCATTCTCTCTTCCAGGGTCTGTATCAGCTGCTTCTACAGTGAAGGTGAAGCTCCATGACTCTGCTTCTCTGCCCTGCTCTGAGAGATGTTCTGGTGTGGTCAGATGGACTGAGTTCAGTAAACCCACTGATGTTCTGGCTGAGTGTGATCAGACGTCCTGTAGATCAGTGAAGGAGGGATATCAGATGATCCATGATCAGTACCTGAATGGAGATCTCTCTCTCACCATCACTGCAGCTGATCTCAGTAAGAGGACCTGGTACACGTCTGACTGTGATGGTAAAGATCTCTGTGACGTGCGACTGCAGATTGAGCGTAAGTGTCTACCTGGTTTCTTGAATGGTCATTATGGACCGTAGCTCTGTGGTTTGACTGCAGTGATTTGAATCAGATTTGGACATCGTCCTGTTTGTTCTTCTCCTCAGCCTTGAGAACTACAGTTCAGGTAATGCCTGGTCAAGCTCTGGTGCTGGAGTTGGACGTATCAGATCCAGTGGAGGTGATCTATAGCAGTACAGGTGCAGCTGGACCATCCAGTGGTCAGATCTGTACAGTAGATGGACGTTCACTACAGTGTAAACCTGAATACAGACGGAGATCATCACTAACAGCTGCTCTGGAGCTCAGAGGAGTGACTCCATCTGATAGTGGAGTTTACACCATAATAGACACCAGGAATGAAGAGGACATCCACACCTACACAGTGACCGTCCAAGGTATGAATTCAAAGTTTCCATTCCCCCCAGTTAGAGAGAGAGAGAGAGAGAGAGAGAGAGAGAGAGATAGCGAGAGAGAAAGAGAGAGAGAGAGAGAGAGAGAGAAAGCGCTAGAGAGAGAGAGAGAGAGAGAGAGAGATGTAGTCATGTATTAGCTTCAACAGTTATCACACACTATGCCTTCAACCACTGTAATGGTCTCTTGTTGATGTTTGAACACTAACACTGTCAGTCTGTAACAGTGTGTAGACCTGTGCGGGCGTCTCCGTACCACACCTAGGATAAATATGGAGCTGTAACTGAGGGATGTGGTATGTGCTTATCATCAGGAACACAAACTGAACTAAACAGGGAATATTGACTGGCTTCGGCACCACCCAGTGTTTACGTGAAGTCTCTCCTCCCTCCGGTTCTGGTGGTCCTAGGTGTACCAACGCCTGGAACCGTTACACCCCTGTAGGACGTCTGTCACTGCTGGTGTGGAGATGAATGATTGCTCTGCCTAACGAACCGCCCTTCTCGTTTTGTGCAGATCAGCAGTCAGAGCCGGACGGAGACACAGGAGTTGCTGTACCAGTGTGGGGGGTTGTACTGCTGGGTGTGATGGGGACCGTGCTTCTAGCTGTGATTCTGGTATTAGTGGTGTGGATTGTGTGGCTGAAGAGGGAAAATCACCGGCTCCGGATGAAAGATACAAACACCACAGTGGACACGCCTGAACGCAGTGATTCTGCTGAAGAGGAGAAACTGGATATCAATCCGGAGGTGAGGAGAACATTACCAGTCAGGGGAGCAGCTGAGTGGGAGTAGATCTTCACATGCACCAGTGTTGGCCTTGGACAACTGCTGCAGAAGATCTGCCCACACGCATATCCCGCAGGTCAGTGCAGTGTTCTTTGGCTTCATGGGATACAGGAGCAGAAGAGCCCTGCGTGCTCTCACAGCCCAGATCACCAGCGTGGAGCACAAACACACAGACTCTGTTTTTGTCATTCTAGGGGACTTCAGCAGAGCTAAACTCACCAGCGAACTGCCTAAATACAGACAGCACGTTACCTGCCCCACCGGGAACAGTAACACCTTAGATCACTGCTACACTGAATTAACGGGCGCATGTCCCCCGGGGGACACTCACAGACTGCAGCTCATCATCAGGTCTGCAGATAAGATCACTGGAGTGAAACTACCCACTCTGGATCTGCACATTTCCAGAACCAGGAAGATCATCACTGATCCATCACACCCTGGCCATCACCGGTTCCAGGGTCTTCCCTCAGGCCGGCTCTTTGACCTGATGAGGATCAAGACAACCAGGCTACAGAGAAGCTTCTTCCCACACGCCGTCACACTCGAACAGCTGAACGTTACGATCCACATTACCCTCCACATTCAGGACACTGTCCTCACTTCCTGTTCTGTACTTTTAATTTATTTTATCTGTTTAGAAACAGTACCACACATCACTCCATCCCGTCTCAGACTGGTGCTTCTTCTAGTACTGCACTTTAAGCCTTAATCTGTCTCTACGTCCAGACTGCCGCACTCTGCACCTTAATATACAGCTACACATAGTGTAAGGTTTACAGGTGTGTGTGTGGCACATTCTCATTGGCGTTGTGTGTGTGTGTGACTAACTCTGTAACAATGTCTAGTGCCCGTGTAAATCTGACGTGTTTTGGAATACAGCTACCTCTTCTAAAGTTCTACGGTGTGCTGAAACAGGTGTGAGTGAACTGGGGCGTGAGCCGTACACTGTGGAAAAGTTGCAGGGAATAAAGAGAAAACCTGATTGATCATATGTCTGGTCAGTTTATCAGCGACGCTGTTGATTGTTGGAAAACCGGTTCAGAGACTTGCAGTACAGTTTAAGATAAAATGGGGAATGTTTGCGGATTTTTTTTCCTAAACCATATGGTAAATGCTGCCAGTTACAAAGATCTGATGTCTAGATATACTTTAGACTTGTGGGTTTTTTTTGTTTTTTTTTCCTCCAAAAAAAAAAAAAAACACACACTGTATCCGTGTGTTTGTAAGAACAGATTGTTTAAATGTACAGCATGTTCAAACAGGACAGATGTAGGATGTATGTTTCTGCGCAATGTGATTGATAAAAACAAACAATTTCAACATGGTCATTTATTTACAAATAACAAGGTAACAGTTTTCAAATAAATGTCAAACAAATATTTACATAGTAATGAAACAAATAAATAACGCAAACAACAATGTTAGAAGTCTAACCGTTTACTTCTGTCTAACGGGGAGATGAACACTGGGGTTTCAACACTCCTAACTGGTGTTTGCGCATTGACCCTTGGCTGTGCATCATGGGCAACAGGCTTTATATTTTAACAAACTTATTTTCTCCAGCATGTTTGTTTGTTACGGTAGACAGTGGTATATTTAGAATAGCAAAAGCTTCTAGGAACTCCACCCACCCACAGGGTCAACAAACGTCACTAACCCAGTGTGGTGCTGTGATACTTTACCAAGTCCAGAATGTGAACCCAGAACTGTACGACCGTTTAAGACAAGTTCTCCTGATTCATTACAAGACATCTTTTGATTTAGACATTTTATCTAAAACATACTCGACCTTATTCTTGCTTTGTGAGGGCACATTTGTGGTACCAAAAACATTTTTTCAGCATACTCCATACTTTCAGTTTGGTTATCAGACTCGTTATGAAGGCAGGGCCACGCTCAGTGGTAGAACAACCTCCTGTCTGATTAATAACTTATTCAGAAAGGAGTCTTCACTTTACAATCGATCATGAGAACCAAATGATTCTTTTACAGCACTTTGAAACACTCCATGAAAAACGGTGTTACCAGGGTACATCTGTCTACCGC
>JAVGWN010002448.1:0-11111 GCA_034552555.1 Semaprochilodus insignis
GTATACTGTGTAGAGTGTATATTGTACGGTGTCTGTATGTATTGTGTATATGTGGAGTCGTGGTGTATATTGCGTATATACTGTGTACTGGCATGTTGCGTTAGCCATACTGAGACATTGCTTCTGTACGTGTAGATCAATAAATATTGTCCATATCATTCTAAATGTATCATCATTTATTGTTCCTTGTAATCTTTATCTTCCTATTATATTGCTCTGCAATCCCACACCTCCTTCTGGGTGCAACTATTCTTTTGATGATGAGTGTATTTTGGATTTGTTGAAAATCAGTAGTCCTATGGGACCAAACAACAAAATTTAATGCTAAATTAAGTTATAAAAAATACATTTTGAGCCATAGCATTTCAAAAATCTGTTCTCAGAGCTCAGCGAACATGAAGATCATATGCCATTTAATATTTTAGATGTGGATATTAATGTGTTAATTAATAATGTGGATTATATAACACAGGGAGATTTTTTTTTTATGCTTAACTAAATCATTAAATGTACTCGAAGTCATTCAGAGCGGCTTATTGTGCAATAATTCATTCTAGAGAAACTTACTGAGTCAGAATTATCCACAGTGGTGGTAATGGGAACCAGACGTCCACCTCTAAAAGCTCCCACACAGAAAGTTATTACATGAAGGTCATAAATAACACATTGTTATCCAAAAGCTTTGAGAAGATTCGGTTGCACCGTTTTTCTCCCCCAAGATTTTCCACTATTTCACCATCATCAACATTCCATTCCAACACTCAGTAGACACGTGTAGGTTGGCTGGTGGTTTGCGTAGTAAACAACACGTCTATATTTGTGTTGTAGACATGGTGACCCCTGTTTCCCCATCACCACCACTGTATAGAAATCTGAGCCTCTACAATCAACCATTTCACAACAACCCCACTCTGAATGACTCTGTTTCCATCAAAACCACAGAATTATGGTCTTAAATTGCATTTGAAATGAGGACTATGGCAAACAGCATGGCATAAAAGATCAGCGTGACCTCACATGACAACAGTGTCGTCATGCTCTCTCAAGTTGACAATAGAAACAAGTGAGTCAGACGGTCTTAAGCGAGCCGCACCCGTGTGCTTCACTTAATGACGCAATTCACCCACACCTTTAAATCTCTTACAGCATCTCTGGGAGAGGATAAAAAATGGCTCATCCACGCAAAAAAAAAAAATCCTGAGGAGGACACAGCAGACAGGATTGAGACTCCTGACTAGAGCTGGTCAATACACCAAAAACATCATATTACAGTATTAGTTTTTTTTTCTGAAAACTACAAGCACAATGAATTGCATTCACTGTTTCACACACTGCTCTGCACTAAATTCAATTAAACAGAACTAATTAGGTTCTCTTGGTAATCAAACATGCAGTTAGGAAGTGTTTTAGGTACTGATGATGTCCACAATGTGCTCAGAAAAGCTTACTGTGGTGTATTGTGACTTACTTCATCACAATAAGCATAAATATTGTGATACTGTCCAGCCCGACTGCTCACACCAACATCACAGCTGAGTAAACATGCCTGTAAACGAGTTACAATGTTAATGCTAATGGGAGCTGAACAGATGGGGCTAAACCGCTGTAGGCTAAAGGGACAGGGCATCTGATACACCCCACCAATTAGCGCTGCGCTAACTTCATATGTAAGAGAATTCAATGGCTATGTTGCAAACAGAGTCTTGGACGCAACACCCCCGCCAACTCCCAATCCCACTCCCCCTCAACATCAACGGCTCTGTGGTTTCCAGTGCGGAGTCCTGGGCGCCACCATATCCAGGGACCTGAAGTGGGAAAGGAACATGGTCTGTATAGCCAAGAAGGCACAGCAGAGAACATTCTTCTGGAGACAGCTGAAGAAATTCAACCTGGCGCAGACCATGATCATCCACAGAGCCCATCTCACATCATCCAGAACCATCTGGTTTGGTTTCTCTACCTCACAAGAGCGAGCCAAACACTGGCGGGTAATCAGGAAAGCAGAGCGGATCATTGGATGCAATCTGCCAATGCTTCAGGACATCTACACAAGCAGGGTGTGGAAGCGTGCTGGCAGAATTACAGCTGATCCCTCTCATCCTGGACATCACCTCATCCAGACACTTCCCTCTGGCAGAAGAGTCAGGACCGTCGAAACCAGCTCAACACGACAAGCTAACAGCTTTTCCCCCCAGAGCTGCTACACTCAT
Organism: Semaprochilodus insignis; assembly: GCA_034552555.1. Taxonomy (NCBI): domain Eukaryota; kingdom Metazoa; phylum Chordata; class Actinopteri; order Characiformes; family Prochilodontidae; genus Semaprochilodus; species Semaprochilodus insignis. Next base: position 2,211 of record JAVGWN010002448.1, read on the forward strand.
TAACCACAGCCTTGCACTTTAAACTATAAGCTTGAACTCTCACTTGAACTGAATTTCACTGTACTACAGTAACTCCTCTGCAGCGTAAGTACAGATTCTGTAAATAATCGTTTTTATAATATACCATATGTAAGACTAACTTATGTATGGAATATCCACATACAGTTAAGTACAGATATTCATACATCTCTTTAGCTCCTTTCCTGGCTCTTTATTCCACTTACCGTATCGTACAGTACTCTCCCCTGAGTGTAATAGCTGTTACCAGCCTGAGCTCTTGTTACAAGTCATACATGTGCACTCTCACCACGACAAATTCCTCGTATGTGTGACATAAATGAAGATGAAAGTGAAATAAAGATTCTGATACTGATTCTGAAAATAGGCAGAACTTTATGCTGCATGCCTAAGCAGGCAGAACGCAGATAGCCATAAAAACAGATAACATGCAAACTTCAGTCTTCCGGGTGGCTTTATCTACTTTATACTGTATGACCTTTAATAGGATCATAAACAGGGAGCACGAGGAGGACGAGGACAGCAGCCACGTGAGCGGTCATTAAAAGAGAATGTGAGGAACTGATAATCGGCCCATTTTGAGGTTGATTTGCTCCTCCCGACAACTGCCAAAGTCTCTCGCCACTAGCATAGCAGTGCCTAGTTATGGGACTTAGATGACTAACAACGAACAAGGATCAACTGGTGAAAACTGTCATTATGTGTGGGGTCTGTCACGTCTTCTGAACGTGGGTTAGGATTTTTAGAATCCTGTGACGTGGGCCAGGCTTAAGAGCACTTCTGTTTAAAGGCGAGAGTGAATTTCTTTGTGCACATGCTCGCTACACTCAACACTCCATTCAGGACTCAAATTGATTTATGAGATTTTGGAGGTGGAGATGTGACAGGTGGTGACCCAAGCCTCCAGGCCCATTGCTGGTCTGAAGAACGGAAGTGGGCGTGTTTTCACCAGCTCTTTCTAAACGACTGAAAATTACATTGGTTGCTCCACCCGGTAAAAATCCACAGAACCACAGGATCTCTGAGAAGACTGGACCTGACAAAAGAGGTCTGAGTCATGTGCAGTTTGAGGCTGTACAAACCGTCTCGCAATCCAAGCCAGATCTTGAGAACCAAGATGTTTTGGTTGTATTTGGTCATTTTAACACCATGTGGAAAGCTAGCTAGTTAGAGTCAGACTGTTAACAGCTAACGTCAGTGATAACGCTAGTTAGCTATGAGAGCTGATACTTTATAAGAAGTCATATGCACTCAAATTCCCAATAATCGTGATTTTCATACAATTTGGCATTCATCTCCATACTGATTTTTACAACATGCTACTCGTATCAGCTAAGCGACTGACTGTAGTTAGCTGGCTAATTACTCACTTCACACTCTTTGATGGTTTTCAAAGATAAAGAGTTGAGGACGCAGCGGGAAGCGGCTTTAAGTGGGGAATGTTTCCAAAAGTGAGTCTATTATTAGCACTTACAAATGCACATTTCATTAAAGTACTTCATAACGAATCATTAGATTAGATTAGATTAGATTACTGTTTTCTCATTCTCACAGGAACTCAGACATACATAAAAGAAGGAAAGACAGACATCAAATTCATTCACCAAGCATATCATAGACACGGTTCCAGACATTTGCATCATTTTCACCTAGGCTTAAGCATTAAAAGACATCGCCCTTGTTGAAAATGGTGATAATTAAAAATACCATTTCAAAAGTTGTATAAAGGATGTAAACACCTGTGAGCTGTGTTCCAAGTTAGCTAAAATGATGGAGACGTAGACCAAAAAACGGCTCAAGATCAAGCTCAAGCTGGCTTAATCAACTTTTCTGGTGCCGGAGTTACATTCTGAAGCTGGTGCACCATTAACCCTTAGAACCCTAATCCCGGAAACGTTAATGTCATAGTGTTATTAATCCTGCTCCCCTGCTTACCTGTATATGTTTGCAGGCCAGCATTGCTCAGAACAATATGGTGGAAGCATTGCGGGACAGCACCAAAGGGCCGAAGTGGCCAATGAAGCATCTAGACATACTGTACAAGTTAGGGGAACAACACACTTGTGTCCATGTTGAGCTGAGCCGTCAGCTGGGAGAGTTTCCCGGTTGTATTTCAGAATCCGCATCATGGTTAATTAGAAATGACATCTATTATTGCTACCATCACACAAGGTATATGAGTTTAGTCCAAGTTAGTGTTTGGCTTCGCTTAACTGAAACCTATTTAGCAACTTAGCTGGCTAAGTAATCCACCTCAGTGGATTCAGCCTCAGGTCTTCAAGGGTCACGACCTGGCACAGGTCAGTGTTTTCCACCTTCTAACATGGAATTCAACTCCGAAAGGTTTTGGCGATCAGCTAATGAGGTAAACATACGTGTTTAATGAGATGGAACGCTGCAGTGCTGTAACCCTAGACCACAGACCAGCGTTAGACACCCCTGATCTAGCTGATGCAGGGACGTCCGTATTACGGAGTAAAATATGGCCAGACTACCAAATGGTATTACGTCTAAGATCACACATATCTTTAATATTTTAGGCCAGATCATTTTTGTTTAAAGGAAAAGGGCCCAAAGCCAAATGTCAGAACACTCTCTCTGACAACTATCAGCTTGTAAATGCTTTTTGGAGCCAGCAAAGAGTCTCTCAGATATCGTCTGGGGGGCCCATTGCATGTGCTGCTGATTTGAGACCTATCCACAGATTTCTGATGATGTCTAGGGGTGGGGGACTGTATGGGCCACTGCAATACCTTCAGCTTGCGCTTCCTGAGGTAGCCCGTGGTGGATTTTGTGGTGTGTTTAGGATCATTATCCTGGTTTAGAACCCACCCTTTTTGCGTCTTCAGCTTGCTTACAGGCGCTGTGATGTTTGCTTCCATAATTTGCTGGTATTTAATGGAATCCATTCTCTCCGCTATCAGTGAAATGTTCTTTGTGCCACTGGCTGTACCACAAGTCTCAAAGCATGATCAATCGACCCCCGTTTCGTAGCAGCTGGAGAGGCATTCTTTCCATGAAAGTCTGCACCTTTTATTAAACAACATTACAGGTTAATTTCATAACTCCACTGGACGTTCCAAGGTCTTCTTCTGATGACTCTTTCGTGAAGGTCCATTTTGCGCTGGTGTCGCTGCACAGTGGAGCAGTGCACCACCACTCCGGAGTCTACTAAACCTTTGTGAATGTCTTTTGCAGTCAAACAGAGGTTCTGATGTGCCTTTCTAGCAATCCTATGAGCAGTTTCCAGTTTTCTTGGTCTTCCAGACCTCTACTTGACCTCCAGCATTTCTGCAAATTGCCATTTCTCAGTTACATTATGAACTGAGGAAACTGCTACCTGAACACGCTTTGCTATCTCCTTATAGCTTCTCTGTTTTTTTGGCCATCGATTATTTTAACGTTGACAAATTTGGCCTTCGGCTGGCGATTGCTGGAACAAGGTTTAAAGAGTAGTTACAAAGCTTTAATGATGTGAACAAGCCATAAATAGCCCATTAGGGTCTGAGATCTTGGTAAAAGTTATTGGAGAGCCCAGATCTCTGGAGGCAGGTGTTTCTGACTGTTTCACCTAAAATTGGAACTTCAGCCACTCCCTGTTACATCTCCACTCCCTGTTTATGATACTGTTGAAACAGCATAACTTTACTCCCCGTTTGTAGATAACGGTGTGACATTTACTGCTAGAAACCACATAATCCAGACTATTGCAGATTACTGAACAACTACACAGCTTCAGATACAGATAAGCATTTCAGATGGCGATAAATGGTATTCAGATTTGTGTGGCATTATTTGAAGAACAACAAAAAAAAAAAGCCACGTTAAATGACACAAGCATGAATGAACTGACTATAAACTCCTAGCCTCGGTTTCCTGGACAGGGAGTAAGCCTTGTCATGGTTCTACTGTATATCGTCGCTGTCCAAAGAAAAACAAGTATGGAAGTCAATGGAACCAGACGTCTTTCCAAGCACTTTTGGGCCATTTCTGTTGGTCCATTTATAATGAAATTTTTACACAGCGTAAACAGCAGCTGCTGCGGTCAAATTATGCGTAAAAGTAAAAATGGACAAAAATGGAGATACATGTTTTCCTTGGACAGCGATGACATATAAGCAGTGTTTTTACTAAAGAACCCCGTTTTAAGAGTGTATTCCTGAACAGCTTTATCTTTTCAATGGAACATCTCTGTTTAAAATGCTTAAAAAGGTCCCTCATTGTTACATGGCAAAAAGTCCAGAACCCGTTCTGCTAATCCCTGTCCAGTATTCAGTACAGTACCCCCTGTATTTTCAGACATAACACCTGCACACAAGTGTGCAGTACTCTGACCGGTGGTGGGTCACATGTACTTTAGCTACTTTCGTCTCTTTTTCTCTGTTGTCGTGGAGTGCCTGAGTGACCTAATAGCTCCTCTGCCCTCATCAATGATTAATGAGCTGGAAGATTAGAAGATAAGGTGACTGTAGAGAACTCAAAGAAAACAGAGCGACCGATGGGCCGTAAAACAGCAGCCGATTACCAGAGTTAACTCCCCGGTTTCTGCATGGCTGCGTTGCCTGACCGGCTGCGGTTTTAAAGTGATAGTTCAACCCAAAGATCTAATTCCCCCTTAAAACTCAGTATAATGACTTATATTAAAATTGACCAACCATGCTCTCTCTGTAAAAACATGAGGAACGCTGAGCAGCTGCAGGTACTGACGTGACGTGAACGTCATGAGAATACAGGTCGAGGGAACTTGTTAAACTGCTGGTGCACTGCTGGGGCGAAATGAACCACTAATAAGGGAACACCTACCCTAATTTCCTCCAATTTGTACTCTTGTAAAGGGTTTTCATGGTAAAATTATTTTTTCTCAGTTCGATGTCAGATTCAAACAGTCCATACTGTAAACCGCATATTGGATCCACTGTTTTAGTGATGTCACCTAAAGCCACCATAACCGGTGGCCACAGCTGCATTCGTTTTGAATTCGGCTTGACTTTGGCTGACTTAATGGCCAAAATGAACTGCCAAAGACTTCAGGGGTGGGGTATAAAAACATTGCCGTCATTTTGGACACTTTCTGCTTCCCCTAGCATGAGCTCATGACAATGACCAATTTCCCAGCATTTGCCTTTTGTTTTTTTTTTAATCAGGCTATATTGATACATTCGAAATCCCCATGTTTATCCATGAAGAACACAATGAACAATGAACGTCATTGAAGGCTTTCTTAAATAATGTTCATCCTATTAATTAGGAGTCACACCTTTAGAGAGGTTTTAAGGAAAATCAAAATGACAAAAGCAGCTATATTGCGAAACGGTGGCAAAAAGTCTAAACAATAAGTGATGACCTACAAGAGCGTCATCCCAATTAAAACAGGAAACTCCTGAACTGAACTGTTACTTAAACTTACAACTCTTCTACTAGAAATATAAACCTATAGTTTCATACGGTCACCATAAAACATGAGCTGCCAGACAGGAGGAAATTACATAAATGGATGCACTTTGGAAGAGATAGCCAGGAAATAATCTGGATCTGAAGTTATTGGAATAAAACTGTAACACACACACACACACACATATACCACCAATTACATCTGGCTATGGTAAATTACAATATGGATGTACACTCATCATCAACAACAGCTGCACCCAGTAGGAAGTGTGGGACTGCAGTGCTATTGGGAAGGAAGATAACAGTTACCAGGAACAATACATGATGATACATTTAGACTGATATGGGCAATATTTATCCAGCTACACATACAGAAGTAGTGTCTCTCAGTATGGCTTCGGGCTGCCATGGTTACTAACGCAACATGCCAGACGTCTAACATAGATAACACACACACACACACACACACACGGTCTGCATGCCGGAAAAACTGGCATGTTGCATTAGCAAATGTGGCAGCCCGACGCCATACTGAGAGACTGCCACGTTTGGTAATGCAACATGCCAGACAGCTAACCTACATAACACACACAGACAGCAAATATTCAGGAGTTTTCACCAGATGACCAGATGAACATCCATATTTAGAAACATACTGATTGTAAAATGATTGCGGTTAAAATAATAATATAAGGTGAAAATAAAAAGTAATAATAATAATAATAATGGAAGCAGAGAAATGACTTTTTAACACTCTTGTGAGTGTGAACCACATTTTCTATCAGCAGTTTCAGTGCACCAAACACAAAAGCAGGTGAGCGCTGTGGCTACTTTTCTCTCTGTACCCAAGAAGACCTAAATCAGAGTCCAGGAACCGTGCAAGCTTTTCTTTTGTTACTCAACATTGCACATCCTGCGGTGTAAGTATTGCGCATGCGCACGTTGTGATGGCGATGCTGAAACAATATATAATTTGCAGCCCTCAAACACACACACACACAATTCCAGCCACTGAGCGTGGGGTTCTGACATCAGTGCTGTGGATGGACAACAGCAGCAGCGCCTAACTTAAACATCTGCAGCCGCCTTGCTTCCGCCACATCATGTCACGTGACACGGGGACATTCTGCATCGCTGGTGAACTTTCTGGCCAGGAAAGTCAGGAATGCATCACACTAAGACAGCACTGTCAAATGCAACCAATATCAGCCCATGACAGTTAAGCCCCGCCCACTCATGGTTAAGTTTTAAGGGCTGTTTCAGGCTGGTCTGCTTTTTTGAAAAATCAGAATAGAGCTCATTTACATATATCAGCCTAAAGGGCATAGTCTGTTTGTTTGTAAGGTAGTGACTGGAAAATGGTCATGTAAAAAATTTATTATGGCTGTTTCTGGTACATATATGGACCTCAATGTTCATGTGGCACATGAAGCTGTTCAGCTCACTGAAAGCAGGTCCATTATGGCCTCTTAAACAGATACAACAATAGAAAGAGTGTACTCTACTTTTTACTGGCCCCTTTGATGACATGCAATTAGTTTTATCTACCGGTGTTTCTCTTTAGATCACGTCTGGCCCAGTCAGGCCACAGCATATTACGGCATGGAAACACACTCATCGTCAACAGAATAGTTACACCCAGAAGGAAGAGTGGGACTGCAGTGCTATTGGGAAGGAAGATTACCAGGAACAATAAATGATGATAAATTTAGACTGATATGGACAATATATCAGCTTATGCAAAATGCCAGACGTCTCGGCATGGAGTTGTAGAGGTTCCAAATGGTGTCCTGTGATAATCCATCCCATGCAGCTTCAATATTCTCACACAGTTCCTGCAGAATTTGCGGTAGGGGTGGAGGTGGAGTGACACCAGGCCTTCAGGACATGTGACAACAAGCTGTTCATCGTGGTGCTGACCACGGTGCCTACACACACGGATTCGATGGTCGTCACATGGAGTCGTCACTCCATGACAGTCTGGCACGACACCACTGCAGTCTTTGGCAATGTTGACGTGGTGTTAAGGGCAGTCGTCGTAACTATGTGCATGTACACCTGGGTCGTGCAGATGTCTGTCAATGGTGCTGCCAGTAACAGGATCTCATGAAGGGCATCACTGCTCACTGAATGTCTGCAGTCGTGGCTGTTGGATCAGTCAGGTACAGAGATAAAGCCCGTCCTTGCTTACGTCACATGCGCAGCCAAGCGTGAAACTTAAATCGTTCGCATGTCTCATACTGTCAAACCTACCCTTCAAGTTTCATTCCTGTCGGTTGATTTCTTCCGGGTGCAACTATTTGTGCAACTGTTCTTTTGATGATGAGCGTATATCATCATTACAATATACAATATAGTACACATCAATGTGTTGACATGTAGCAGTAAGGCAGGGAAAACCAGGTGAAACTGAATTTTAACCTAACCCTCACTCTAAACTGGATAAAGCTGAGCAGCTTTAAAGGGAAACGCCAGCAATTCTTAAAAATTAGTTTAGAATTGAAAGGTTGGGATGTTATCAGACTAGTTTGGTGCGTTTTGCTTCCTCGTAGAGACATTTCTTTGGAGTGGTGATGATGCCAATCCATCCAGCCAACCATTTCATGTCATAGCTTTCTGCGGGGGAGCTTTTAGACGTGTCCGTCTGGTTACCATCACCACCATTGTGAACAGTTCTGACTGCGCAGGCTTCTCTAAAACGGAGGCATTTCACACCAAACCATTCTGCATGGCTATGTTTACATCTCAAGCTCTTTTATTATGTAGGGATTAAATACAAAATTGGAATTCCCCTTTAACCTTTCGAGCTGGCTACACATTCCACACCAAATATCTCACGTTGGGGAGAAACGGGCTGAGGGGGAGACACACACACACACACACACACACACACACACACACAAGCAAGCCTAAGTTAGCTTCGTATTCGCTAACTTCTTATTCGAACTCTCCTGAGTGCAACTACTGCACCATTTAAGGTGGAACGGAGAGTTCGAATAAGAAGCTAGCGCATAGGAAATAAAGTTTCAGCCTGGACGTGACATGTGAACTGACACATTACAAACAAACTGCACTGACCTGCTGCTGACCACAAACCCAACTCATTCCGAGGAAAACAGACTTTAAGACTCCGTCTCTGCTCCACAGTAGTAGCTCCGAGCTCAAACTGAACACTGGCCAGGGGAAGCTCACTCGCACGAGCCACTCCGGAGGGGGCGGGGCTGCTCTCAGCACCCGCTATCAATCAGCAACGCTCCAACCAATCAGATTCGACTTCACCCGGTCGCTCAGCCCCCTCAGAGGCCTCCTGATGGGCTCTACGAGAAGCCTTAAAACATTTATTAAGTTGGCTTGAAAAAACCAACTTACTGTTCTTCGTAATCTTCTTGTTCTTATTATTATTCTACGCTCAAAATATAAAATGTTTCTCGTCCCACAGTTTTCGAGCTAGAACCACGAAATTTTACAGGATCGTTCATCCTATACCCGATT